>JACXGM010012437.1:0-23981 GCA_016801145.1 Umbra pygmaea | reverse complement strand
ATGTTGATTGAATGGGTTCCCTTGAGGTTGATGTATCAGTGCAAATAATTCATTCTGAATAATTTGAGTAAATGTGTACACTATGTAAACCTATTTTTTTCACATTTTCGGACACCACAATGACTTCCCTCGTGTGGTAATATTTGTCCTTCTAATTACGTATTGCAATAATAAAGAACTGCTGCATTTGTGTAGATGATGTACACGCTACATTATGATGAAGCATGCGCCATTAAAATAGCATATGAATAACACGCCACTGACTTTTAACCAGGTTTTTCCTGGTCAGTGGCGGAATTGTTTTCAGCAACTGCAAGATAGCACCAGGGAACGTTTGCGCCGGAACACGCCTCTTCTTTACGCTGAACCGCCCAACAAATGCAAATGCATTCCCTAATTTACCCGACGCGCGTCTGTGGAGGGAAAAGTCCCATATGCGTCGGGTGCAAGATAGGAATGATACATGCGTTTGTGTAAAAAGTCAATTGCGCCGTGTGTAAGATAGGGCCCCTTGTCGAACAATGAGCACAACCCATTAAGACAGAGCATTATTCTTGCCTACTCCTATATGGACAATGCTAGGCTGTAAATGAGTTGGGATATATACATACACATATACAGTATGTTAAAAAAAAAGCGGTTGCCAATAGAATCACAAGTTATGATTAATGTTGAAATGCTGAAACATATGTTAGAGACAGTTAACGTCCATCATTTGGGAACAAAGAACTACATCTGGTTACTATTGCATGATCGATGCACAGATAGATATGTATGTTGAAATGTGTCTCTTGAGTATAGGAAGGTATAATCTAAACAGGGAAGATGTTGTGATATGCTAGTGGGAACTAGATCATCCCCCTAGGCGGAGGGATATGTACTGTTTGGATAGTCTAATAACAGTGTCTGTATACATGGTTGTGTTCCAAGCCAGAGTAAAGATATTTTGGATTTATCATCAAGTATTTATCATTGACTCATAAGAGAATACTACATAGTGTACCCATGTACAACGAGATTAAAGCAAAATCTTTTTCAGTGTGTTAACATATACGTAAAGAAATTTAATGGCAAGGAATAAGCATTGCAAAACAAGGATAATACTGTTTGTGCACAGTTCTGAGACATTATATTACATGTATATAAAATAAAAAGGTAAAAATGGATTGTATATAGTTTGTAATGAGTAATGAGCGATCGAATACAGGATGGTGAGCAGTGAGGTGCCCCATTTTTTGTTCTTTCGTATTGGCAGTAATCGTTTTGTGTACTGCATAATGGAAAAACGTCTAGCAAAGTCAACTCTTAGTTCAGATTTTATGTTTAATTATATAAATAATAACATTGTAAGACTAGTAATATAATATTAACACACTGTACATAGCTGTCTATATGGTTCACACTGAATATCCATATTTAAAAACATTTGTTTTTGGTACTGTTATATACTGCATGTCTGTATTATACTTGCTGCTAATATAATATACTACTATATAATATACTGCTACTGCATAGCACATATCTGTACATGTTGTTAATACATGGATCATGATATTACATAGCCATATTTATTTTGCTCTTATAATTTAACTGCTGACACAGTAATCTATTTAATTTCCTATAATTTACAGGACAACCACACGTTTTCAGCTAGAGATCCAAGCAGCAAGAAAACCTCAACACCCAGTTTATAGACCCATCAAAGGAGGCTGCTACGACTTTCCAATAGCACTTCAATCATGGCACCTAGCTCATATTGTCTTCCCTGAGTCCTCTTAGTCTTCACCTAAGTTAATATATTTTTCATGCTTTGTTTTTCTATCGTGCAGAACATCATTACATGCATCATTTTTTGTAGGAGTCTCCAAATCCTTCCATGGAGGGCCTAGTGTATGCCGGTTTTTGCTTTTACCTTACAGGGCTGATGAAGTAGCTCACTAAATTGGTTAGGACCAGGGTTCAAAATGAACTTTTTCATCCACCAGCCAAACGGCTAGTGAATGTTTAAATTTTACCAGCCACTCAACTGATTACTATTGCTGGCTGGTCAGTGAAGCAAATCTACCAGCCAAATGCATATTGTACAAACATTTGGCTGATAAATGGTGCTAATTTTGAACCCTGGTTAGGACCTCCCCTCAGCTGGCAGTGAGTTCTAATTTGGCTCTAATTGAAGGGAAAGACCAAAACCAGCATACACTAGGGCCTCCAAAGTAGGGTTTGAAAACCTCTGTTTTAATGTGTGCACTTGAATATGGTGGCACAATATTTTTCCTTTGAGAATAATAACAAATAAATTTCATCTTACACTGTACTCCTGTGTACACCAAAGTTATATATTATAGACTTGTTGAGGAGGCTGAATGGTTACTGTCACTGATTTAGCTGAAATCATAATATCTATAGGCAAATACATACTCTAATGCAGTGCTTCCCAAACTTCACCTGGAGGACAACCAGCCAGTTCTTGTGTTTGAACTACCTGCTGGGTTGCACATTTGATTCAACTTGTCCACTAATTAACATGTCCTCGACTTTGGTTCTGGTGATTCTTGATGGCTACAGCTAAACTCTGGCACTTCTGGTGGTCCTCTAGGAGAAGTTTGGGAACCACTAATGTCTAACACTAACCACAAGTAATGTGAGTTCAACATTTTAATTAAAAACACAACAGTTTCAGCAGTAGCCGCAGTATTTCCATTGAAGAGCTGGATCTGTCTGTCTTCCAGGAGCTATTCCATAATGTGACAGCAGGCTATTAGGTGATATTGTCTACAAAAAATCAGAAAGAACACTGTTAGAGAGAACTGTATTCAAAGATTCCATTCTGTTTCATTCTAATTCTATTGTAACTGAGTTAGTAACAGAATTACTCTATAATAAAAGTAAATCGGTACCAGGGTAAGTAACTATTTGCGTTACTGTTAAAGTTTTGTAGATTCGTGTGTCGTTGTGAGATGCAAATACACACTAATGGAGCAATACTAAGGACTAGAACAGGAACCACAACCAATGTGAGTTCAAACTTTTAATTATAAAAC
The DNA here is from genome assembly GCA_016801145.1 of Umbra pygmaea. Lineage (NCBI taxonomy): Eukaryota > Metazoa > Chordata > Actinopteri > Esociformes > Umbridae > Umbra > Umbra pygmaea. The sequence goes on along the minus strand of JACXGM010012437.1, from coordinate 20,940 downwards.
ATAATATGAACAATTTCACACTGATGGCTCATCCAGAGCTTCAACGGTTTATTTATAGCGGCAGTACCGCATGTCATGAGCTCGATATCTGTCTGATGTCCTGAAAAACACAGGCAGGTAAAGAAAGACGATAGCATTTCCCCAGTCTCTCGCTTTTCAGGACCAATTCCACAAAGTGACGGTAGGTGTTAGCCAATAGTATGAAAGCATTTGTATCTGTCTACAAAACAGTAAGCACAACGTTAGCAATGCAAGTTATTTGCATCTACCATAGTCTAGCATAGATGTATGCTTACTGTTTTGTTGGTCAATACAAATGCGTTCACAATAGCCCCGTCTCACGTTTCCAAACTAATGTATTTCTGTGAGACTGGGCTGTTGTTAACGCATTTGTATTTACCTACAAAAGAGTAACCACAACGTTCGCAATGCAAGCTATTTGCACCTAGAGTAGGCTAGCATATGTAAATATAGCCTACTGTAGGTGCAAATAGCTTGCCTAGCTAACGTTGTGTTTACTGTTTTGTAGACAGATACAAATGCTTTCACAACAGCCCAAAACACATTCGTTTGGAAATGTGAGACTAGGGTTTTGTGAACTCATTTGTATTTACAGAGAAAACAGTAAGTACAACGTTAGCAATGTAAGCTATTTGCACCTACAGTAGGCTAGCATAGATGTAAATATAGCAATGAGAGCTCAGCTGACTGACATGAAAAACAAACAAAATACTCACTTTATACTAAGGCATCCGTCCCTGCAGGCTTTGGCTGGCGTTAATCCTCAAATACGTTTCCAGGACACACCTGTGATCAAACCTGGCTGGGGTGCTTTGTTACAGATTCTGGCGGTGCCATTTCCTCAGCAGATTCAGCGATTTCTTCAAGGAGAAAATGGCATTGCTAAAATTCACGACAGCAATAGGACTCTATCCGTGTCCATATGCGGACAGCGAGAGCACTGACACCAACAGTATGCCCCAGCTCGTGTCTGCCCAGGCTTTTGCTCCTTAGCATCAGTCAGGTTTCTTGTTCCTCAATCATCCGCAACTGTTCCTCGCTGTATTGCGGCTCTTTCTGGCAGCCACAAGCATTGGATTCACGCACCCGATCTTCAAAACCCCCTTTCTGCCATATCATCTTTAAAACTACCCTCAGCCATTGTGGTTAGCCTACTAAAATATTACTCAGTTTATTCCACAAAGCAATAGCCTGTTCGCTTGGCTTCAAGATGGCTGACCATTTTTGAAATTCTGGAAGTGAGGTCCCACCCCCTACGGGAGGGTTGAAAAAATGCGGAAGTAGCTCCTCCTGCTGGCTGTAGTTCATAGCCTCTGAGCAGGCAAGCCTCAGATGACGCAAAATGACGATTTTTGCGTCATCTGAGGCCTCTATCCCATACAACCAATACAGAGACTTCACATCCCAGGGGGGTATGAGGGATTGATCCCAGTTATTTCTAAAATACTACCAGGTTTCTACTGATACAAATCTTAATGTTAATCGGTGAAGTATCCCTTTAAGGTTAACAGAGATTGATTTTAACTATTATATAATAACTTTTATTTGTAATCGGTAGTTTAAATAATTTGGTTACATACAAGAAAAAGTATAACTAGTTTATCTGTGATGATTACAATTACAATATACAATTTGAATGTGTCCTCTAATCAGACTGAGAAAAAATTGCATATGACTTTAAAGGGATTAGAACTCACAACTTTACTACATTGTAAGTGTAGTTGCATCTACAAACCTTACCTGCTACACCATATGCGCTGTTAGAATATCTGTGAAAAAATTACTTATGTTTTGAGGGCGCGGCTTTCAGAGCACATTTGACGATTTAAAAACACAATATTGTATAATAATACAATTACATTGATTTAATAACAATCTTTGTCCCAAAAAAACGGTATCCCTAGGAGGGATTATAACTGCAAACTCCTGAATTAATGGTAAAAAGACAAACCCATTGCGGTGTTTTTTTAAGTGGTCTAGCACCACCCAGCTTCAAGAATGGACTGGCAACTAAATGCACTGATTGATGATGCGGTATGAGCGGCACCATGTTATTGCATCTACATCTGTATCAATTGAGCATAACTGTGCAAATTATATTTTGCAAATATCTTCAAAGGAATAACTGAGTGTCCAGATGAATATGTGCAAAATATGCAATGTGCAATGTGGACTCTTATTTTATTTCTTTTCTATAGAAATGTCACTCTATTTGACCATAGAGGATGTAGTGAAGTTCCTTGAGTGTTTGAAAGAATGGAGCAACATGTGATTCTCATAATGAAGTGTTCCCCTCCTATGAAATGCAGCCACCAAAACTGATTAAATCACATACTGTTTCATGTTTTTTTCATAGGTTGCATTAGTTTATTTGTTGGGGATTTGAATCAATCTGATTAATATGCTGAGGTATTCTTTTGGGTCTTACTCTAATTTCTATGGTTTCCTGTTGCACCTTACTAAGATGATCTTAGCTGATCAACTTTGCTAACTGGCCCAATGATTCCTTGCTGTCCACATCTTAAGTCCACCTGGTTGTGTTGCAGGTCTTGTTTCAGCTTGACAATTCCTGCTGTTATTGCCCACAGTCCACCTGGTCTTCCTTGCCCAAGTCCACCTGGTTCTAACGCTGACATGGTTTCGGCTTGAAGACTGGCCACATTTCAATGTGTAAATTCATTAATGAACAAAGGTCATGCATTGTTAAAAACTCCACCAGTACAGTCAGTCTTGTTCATCTCTAGGTTTCTGCCTATGTTTCAAACCTACTAGACGGTTTCTGGTATAGCCACTTAACTTCAGTTTCTTGTTGTTGCTTACTTTTTGCCAGAGTATCTGTGTAAGTGCTTTGTGACGTGTGTAAAAAATGTTGATTGATTGAACCAAAGTCTGGTGTTTCCTTACGTTTTTAGGAACATCATGCTGGAAATTGTTAATTTTTGTTAATAACAGTCTGTGATGTTCGTAATTGCAAAACTATTTTCAGTCATTTCAGTCTGAATGTGTAGTATATTGTTTATATCAGGGGTTCCCAAACCTCTCCTCGGGCCTCCCCATACAGACCATGTTTTTGTTTTAACCCTGAAATGACATACCTGATTAAATCAATCAAAGACTTAATGTGTAGTTGACTAATTAAATCAGGTGTGCTAGTTCATGGTTAAAACAACACCTTTGCATGTCTGGGGAGGCCCAAGGAGAGGTTTGGGAACCCCTGGTCTATATTATATGCACAATCTAAGTAGAATCACTGTCTTATCACAGTTAGCTTTAAACCTGTCAGTTTTTCTTGGCTATTGTAGGCAATCCCTTACAAGCATCAGGCAGGGAATTCCAAACTAATGTGTGACATATGGTTTGCTAATGTAGGACAGAGCTGTCAATCAAACCTGAGCTATACAGTGATGTCAAATGAGTTTACAGAGTGAGCACAACCTCTAAATACAGGAGAACAAGAGAGAAAATATTAACCTAGACACTTCAGAGAAATAAACGGCCCGAGCGGGGACCCATTTTAGCTCTAGGGTGCCTAAATTCACATTCATTAGAACCTAAAGGCCAAAATAGTTCAAAATATCACCTAAAATCACGGAAGGCATCTTTAACACTAGAACCGCCAGGCTTTCCAAACTACTTGTAACCTCATAAAAAAATGCTCTCTCTGTAACATTTCCTGGTTCCTCTTCCCTGTGAACTACATCTTCCCCTTCCTGGACTGATCAGAACTACATTTCCCATAACCCGGACTCTGTAACATTCCCTGTTCCCTTTTACAGAGAACTACATCTTCCCCTTCCTGGAATGATCAGAACTACATTTTCCAATACCCGGACTCAATCAACCAATTTCCATTCACCTGCTCTCACTCAGTCAGCATTTAAGACACACACACTCCATTGCCTCTTTGCGAGGTATTGTAAGTACTGTTTCTTTCATACTGGGCACGAAATTCATGCATTGTTATTCCGGTCTGACCTTTCCTTTGTTTTGTATGATTCTGCATTGGATTATCCCTAGTACCTTTGCCAACACTCTTAGATTGATAATCTGGCCTGACCCCTGCTCTGTTTTTGGGAATTATTCTGTCTTGGATTGTCCTCTGTGACTGTGCTTTTGAATTATAACTTACCTGTTGATAATAAACTGTATTGTTCTTTTACTACGTGGGAAGGTAATCATTACACTCTCCTCCGCAGCCTCCAGCCAAGCCATCACTGCATCCAGCGATCAAGAGCATCACCTCTATTGTGTTTTTATAGGCCTAAGTAGAACTCAAAACAGATTAAATACATGGAGATTTTTGTTGTTTTTGATGGTATTATATTGCCTTTATAGAATGACAATTCTTAAGTCTATAGAATGAAAATCCACCACATTTACTTCATTCAGAGATGAACCAGTTAATACTTTTCTTTCTGTTTTATTTTGTTGATGTAAAAAGTAAAAACGATTTTCAACTAACGGCACAATCAGAAAGTGCCATTTTATTCATTTTAAAATGTGTTCCATTGTTAGATGTTATTCGGAAACAATAGCCTGAATTACAACATGTCATATTTATGCTGTTGTATTTTTGTAATTTTATAAGCTCTAAAGAATTTGAATGATTAAAATAGATTTTCAACTAACAAATTCAGAAAAAAAATGTTTTGGGATCTGCATTATGGTTCGGCACACCCATTATATATATATATATTTTTTGTAATATTTTATATTCAAATACAATAGTGAACATATCAGCCAGGTGCAGTCTGGATTTTATAATTGTTCTATGTACAGTTTGAAGTTAAAATCAGAACCGGTCGGCCCAATACGCTCACTACGCACGTTGTGAAGGGCCCCGCAAATTTCACAAGGCCCCGCCTCCCTCGTGTCAAAGCGGGTTTCAACTGTGAGAGGATGAAGCGGAGTTATTATCCATCTGGTCACGACAAAAAGGGTAAAAAAACAATGAGAGTGAATAACGGGAACAGCAATCAGGTAGATTTGTGTTCTCTCCTCTCAGTTTAATGTCAGCAAATAATAGTAACGTTATATTGATATGCTAGCTTGCAGTGCATCTCATTCTAATTTGTATGTCTTGCAAAAGTAGCTGGGTAGCAGAGGTGTAAATTAATAAAGTTGTAATTTTTAATTACTGTATTAACGTATTTTGCATGGGTACAACACAACATATTGAACAAAATTACACTTTTACTTCATTACATTTTGCCCAACACCTTCGTTATTCAATGACGTAACATTATTTGTTTAAAAAGAGACATGTGGAGTGAGCCCTGGCACATTTGGTTGTGTCAATTCTGCCTACAACATTTGAAAAACTATTCAGCATATATTATACAGCAGTATTATTATTGGTTTACTCTATCGGACACCTTGCTGTGGAAAAAATGAATGCCTAAAAAACATTCACGCATAACCGCACGCATAAGCGCACACATAACGCATGTCAAAAACCAATCAATGTAGAAGAGCTGCCAGATGGAGATGGAAGACCCCTCAAAAAACACCATGTTCCCAATGTGGAAGATAGACAGTCTCCCCTTACTGCAACTGAAGTATGATTATATACCTTCCGAATGTCATTAGACTTTTTACATGCAACTTCTCAAATGCGCTTCACCCTGACGGAATTATTTACACAGTGAAATGTGCGCGTAAAGATTGCATTACCAATTAATTTCCATTCAGATACTAACGTCATGTTTGCTGTGTTCTATTATTAGAGAAGTTATATTAAAGATATTTAGGCCATTAGGTTAAAAGAGATAATAAGCTAGAGTACTAAATTAATAAGTATCATGTCCTTCCTACCTGAAACCTAATTTCCATTCTGCTACAATATGATATTTTTGCTATGGCTACACAAGCATCTGAAATATATGGGGACAAAAAATGTTTTATAAAGAGTAATATGGCTTTTGGCCCAAGCTTATGGCTTTATTAATGTGTTTAAATTTTCAATTTACAAGTTTATTCCATTGGACATATTGTTAATAGGAGTCTAGGCTATTGGTTGCAATAAAGTCCATTCCTTTTAATTAACATATTTCTTATTTTTCAAAAAGCCACATTTGCACACGCAGCCCAAACCTTATCTGCTCATTTTCACCAAACAGGCAGCCCAAATGTGATTTAGTTATTTAGAAAAAATTAAGTGTCTATGTTGACAAAGATATTATTTTATTAGAAATGATTCAGTTCATGTCTTATGTAGCTTTACATAACATTATATTTTACAAAATAACATTTTATAAGGCAAATCTTTCCATTCAACTTAGTTATTTCATTTATTTATTATGTGTGATTTTTCCAGATTTTTCTCCCTATCCAATTCCCTCTAACCCTGCCTTGTTGGCAGCTCCACAACAGATAGATCTGTGGGATGGCGAGGGGAGTGCACATGATTCATCAAAACCAGATGTCACCCAGTCGCTGAATATTTTCACACTGCAAATCCAACATGGAAGCCTTTAGTCAGATCATGCACGGGATGATTACATTAATCAATTATACCTCCGCAGTTGAACTCACAGGCGCCCGATCTGTGTAAAACCTTTGAAAACTATCAAAAATACAAAAACAGTTTTGGACTAGTAAACTTTAGGAACTTGCATATTTGATCTAAGGTTTGAAAACATCAATTAAGTAATACAAATTACTGTGTAGACAGTTTTAGAATGACAAATTTATAATTTCAATATAACTAGCAACCAAATGCAGATTATGGACAAAATAATAATGTGTATTTTCAGAAATTGGTTGAACTGTTCCTGTTTTTTTCCTATGTTCAATAAAAACATAAAGAATAATATTAAAATCTACACAAAATTCCTGAAGAGATTAATGGAAATTTACATAGTGCATCTTAACTATTTGAAATAGATTTTATATTTTCTATAATTTCTCATTAATGTTTATGTTAATATTCACATATCTTATGATTATATAGAACATGTTCTATTTAAAAAATATTGTTTGTTTATACCTCTTCATGTTTTGTATAGGTCTACTAATTCTTAGATCAAACTATAGAGCTAAACTGTTTTGATGGAGGGAGGATTGAAGTAGGAGCACTGGGGTGTCAGGTGTGAAAAAAGAAATGAGGGCCCCATAGTAGAATTTTGCTTAGGGCCCCAGGGAGGTCAGGACCGGCTCTGGTTAAATTAATCGGTTTCAAGCAAGCTTCGCATTGCATAACGGCACGCTGTAAAGACCGGTTTATCTCCATTCGAACCATCTTCCGTTTAGGTGAATATTAATATATATATATATATATATATATATATATATATTATTAAAATATGTACAGCTGTTGTAAAAAGTGATGCTCAATTGAAGACATGTATTTTTTCCTTTTCAAGTCTATTTTGTTCTGCATGGTTGTATAGAATTAAATATAGGTTCGATTCAGATATTGAATACACTTTTGTCAAGGACCACTGACAATTAGGTCTCCTAGGAACCAATATGGGACTTATGAAGAATATTAGATAAAGGTCAGTCAGAATGAATAATAGATCCATAAAGAACCACTAACAATGAGATGTACCTAGAACCAATTGATATACGAAGAACCGTTACATTTAGGTTTCATTCAGAACTGATAAAAGAGATATAAAGAACTTCTGACAATGAGATCTCCCAAGAACCAATATGAGATCACAGCAGAACCCTTTATGAAAGGTTTTGTTATTAACCAATTTTGTATCTCACTAGAACCATTCAAATTAAGGCCTTACTAGAACAAATAAATGATCAGAGAAGATCCTTTTATGAAAGATCCTGCTAGGGAGCGGTCCGTGGAATTGCTAGGGGAGAAAAATTGGGAATAAAAAAAAAAGAAAGAAATGGAAGGTCCCACTAGGAACCAATAAGAGATCTCACTAGAACCACTAAAATGTAGATCTACCCAGAACCAATATTGGATTTTCACAAGAACCATTTCATATAGCTTCTTCTAAGAACAAAAGCAAGATCTGTAAAGAACCATTTTTTAAAGGTTTCTAAAAGGACCATTTTTTTATGAACTGCCATGAAGAACCATAAACAGTTCTTTCATGAACCATTTTTTGGGGGTTCTAAGTTACACCGAATATGGTTCTATAAAACACCTTGCCTGAAAAGGTTCTTTATAGATCCCTAAAAAATTTGTCTTAATAGATCCAAAAACGGTTCCCCTATATGGCATTGCTCTGAAGAACCTGAATTGGTTCCAACTTGAACAGATTTTTTTTAAGAGTGTAGTGTCAGACTGACCGGTAACCCACTCTGCGGGTGTAGTGCAGACAGTTCCTCGTCACATGAGACTGGAAATGGACAGAGCGACAACTAGCCCCACACTCAGGACAGATGTAGGGAGACTTGTGTTGGTGGATACGTTGGTGGGACGCAAAGCTGCACACATTGGGAAGCAGCATTTGACATATTGTGCAGGTTTTCTAGAGGTGTAGAAAGATAAAAATATTCAGACATGGCATTATAAAAAATATTCTATTAAATCAAGAATTATTTGAAACAAAATATACAAAATTGGTAAGTTTATACTCAGTTTCACTCAGCAGGTTTTTAACATGACACTCCTCTGTTCATACATCCATGCTTAAATATAAGCACACATGTCCACACATCCACTGTCCCTTTAACTACATTCAAAGTACTACTATCAAAACTACTGTCAGACTAATGTACATGTTGACTGCACCTGCTCTTTTTGGCCATTAATGCATTTTGCACTCTCACACGCACAGCTGTCATTGTATGTTTTGCACACTCCCTTTCCCACAGCCTTGGTCATTGTGCCACCAACTCCAGTGTTATTTCTGCACTGCCACTTAGTATTCCGATAAATCTCAAACTCAATTTTACCACTGACTGTGTATTACTGTAAGTACACACCGCCACAGACTTGAGCTTCCAAAGTTACCGGAAGTCATTCATTTTCAATGGAAGCCAGCTTCCCTCAGCTGCAAGGACCGGCAAATCAGTCGGCGTTGCGTTTTGGGCGTGTTGAGCGACCAGAGCGTCAAGCAGAAAAGTTGAAGTTTGTTCAGCAAGTTACTCTGGCACTGAATAATTCTGCTCATTAACTATGCCCTTGTAGCCGAGCTGCACCAATCACATCGGTGTATCTGATATAGGCGTGCCAGAAGCGTGTTAAACAGTCATTAGTAAACATTGTAAGATCGCAATAACACCAGTTATTTAAAACGGATTTGGCCACTACAATGAACCAGTTAGACTTGGCTTTTTGTCTAAAAGAGGGACAGAAGACGGTGCTCGAATTGTTCCTTTTTAGGAAGGACGTTTTTGCTGTTTTTGCAAGAGTTTAATCTACCAGTTAGCTCCGCCATAGGTGCTTAGCAAAAAACCACTGGTGATAGGTCGTAGTTATATCCAATTGCGTACAGTGAGATTTTCAAATGCATACTTGGTGCCGCCCCTCGAGCTGGGTCATTTTCATTACTAGATCCCAGACCCTTATATCCTCCGGATTTGGGTCTGGATTTTTCCAGGCTATCAGTGTCTAACAACCAGCAACCAAACGAAATATAGACGTCCTTTGATGACGGTCCTGAAGTGTGTCATGAACCCAACTCTCCGAGTCCGACGTCGACGTCTTCTCCACAAAATACAATAAAGCAGCACCAAGCACAACAACTTCCCGATGATCCATAATGATCCAGTAATACACATATGAGGATGAGTTCAACTCTTATTGGAAATATGTTCCCTCGATTTAAGCGGGAATGCAATTAATTTGCTCACGATATATTTAAGGCAAAGTATGCCAGTCCTGCCCTATTTTTACAGTCTGATCATACCACTTCAGAGCGGCCAAAGCGCCCAAAGCGTCTAAAGCTTCCCTATACTTTTTTGACAAGCGTCCTTCACAGGGCATCCTGAGCTTCTTCGGAAGCTCAAGTCTGTGGCGGTGTGTAAGTACAGTTATAATGCCACGCCACTGTACTTACCAAATATCTACCTCTATATGCTGACATTTGTTGCACTACCTGTACAAATTCTTAATGGTTTAATCTGAAGATCTGCACACTGTATTTCCTTTTTTTAAATTTTAATTCTGTACCTCTTTGTCATGTAATTCATGTGTAACTTAATGTCTTCTGCACCTTGAAACTTTTATCTTGGCCAGGTTGCCGTTTCAAATGAGAATTGAGAAACTGTTCTCAACATGTTACCTGGTTAAATAATGGTTAAATAAAATAAACATAGTTGTGCCAGGCACACACACACACTTGCATTTTCCACACCTGTCTGCTGGACTCCGATGACTGCTGATAATGTATTGCTAGAGAGTTCTCATCCTGGAACATTTCACTGCACTCTAAACACTTTAGGCTGGTTCTGCAGAGACGAGATGCATCCTCATCTAGGGGCATGGCAGCTATTGGAGGAGTGTTAGAAGGGGCACAGATCACCGCTGCCTGGGTACCAACACCCTTCATAGGCTGGTGGTTGGTGGAGCTGTGGGTAAATCCAATGGTTGTGGTAGTAGATGTGGTGGTGGTGATGCTTGTGGAGGATAGTGGAGGTGATGTAGTGATCATCTGATCTGCAGGGATGGGTTTGAGGATGAGATGGGAACACTGCATAACCACCCCTTATGGGAGAAGAGCAGTGTTAAAATATAGAGAAGAATATTGTTATTACACATGAATATTTAAATTTCCTTTCTGTTTTTAGGCATACAATCTCATCCCTAACCTTTCATGCATTATTACAATTAAGTTTCATTCACAGGGTTGTAATGTCTAATTGTTTAAATTGTTAGCTTGAAGATTAAACCTAAAAACTATTCAGGTGCTGGTCAGATACTCTAGATGCTAGACTATCTGGCTGCCCATGACATGCTCATCCTATAGTATCAATGGCAGAGTCTATATACTTTTCATTAACCCTATGATGAAAACACCACCTTTGTCCTTATGTCCTCGGGCATGGGAGAGTAGGCTACACTTGTTGTAAAACACCAGATTCTTGGCACAGTGGTTGCAGGTAACTTCAATGCGTACACTGCGGCGATCGTAGTGTTGGGTAAGGCTCCTTTCCAGGGCAAATGAGTCCCCACACTCGAGACACCTGGTGGTCAAAAGTCAATGTATCTATTTATCTAATCTGCTACTGCCTGTTTTCGATTAAACATTCACACTCACTGGCCACTTCATTAGGTATTCCTCTTCAACTGTTCATTAACACACATCTAATCAGCCAATCATTTGGCAGCAAAATAACGCATTTAGACATGGAGACATGGTCAAGACGATCTGCTGAAGTTCAAACCAAACATCAGAAAGGGGAAGAAAAGTGATTAATGTCACTTTGAATGTGGCTTTGTTGTTGGTGCCAGGCGGCTGGTTAAGTATTTCAGAATGTGCTGATCTACTGGGATTTTGCCACTCAAACATCTCTAGGGTGTACAGAGAATGGTCAGAAAAAGAGAAAATATCCAGTGAGCAGCAGTTCTCTGGGCAAAAATACCTTGTTAATGGAGAGGTCGGAGGAGAATGGCCGGCTGATAGAAAGTCAAAAGTAACTCAAACAACCACTTGTTACAACCAAGGTATGCAGAAGAGGATCTCTGAACACACAACATGATGAATTTTGAAGCAGATGGGCTACTGCAGCAGAAGACCACACCAGGTGCTACTCCTTTCAGATAAGAACGCAAAACTGAGGCTACAATTTGCACGGGCCCACCAAAATTGAACATTTGAAAATTGGAAATATGTTGCCTGGTCTGATGAGTCTTGATTTTTGATGTAACATTCAGATGTTATTGTTAGAATTTGGGGTAACAACATAAAAACAAGGATCTATCCATCCTTGTCTCAACAGTTCAGGCTGGTGGTGCTGTAATATTGTGGGCAATATTGTCTTGACACACTTTGGGCCCCCTAGTACCAATTGAGCATCATTTGAATGTCACAGCCTACCGAAGTATTGTTGCTGACCATGTCCATCAACTTATGACCACAGTGTATCCATCTTATAATGGCTCCTTCTAGCAGGATAACGTTAGTTAACGGAGTTATTGTAACTCCAGTTCTATGAGTGGAGCAGAGCCCCATGGGGGAGCTCAAGCTCCTAGTGGTTTATCCCTCCTGCACAGCAGGTTGCATCTGAAAATTTTGCATATATGTCACTTCCTACCAGTGACCGCGCCAGCTATATAAGTGGTCCACCCCGCCATGACATTCTCACGAAAAAACGGAAGCCGTAATCCGGAAGTGTAATCAGGCAAAAATCTCTATGGGGCTCCGCTCCACTCATAGAACTGGAGTTACAATATCTCCGGTAACTAACGTTCTATATCGTGGAGCTCCGCCCCATGGGGGGCTCTAGCTCCTAGTGGTTAAGGGCGGAGCGCAGCGCCGTCAATGTCCCTCTGATTACTCTCTATTAAACCAAAGGCTCAAGAATAACACTAGGGAAGGGGCTGAGAAGAAGTACACCTAAAAGGGGAATCCAAACAGCCGAAAGACTAATAAAAATGAAAATACTTGACCTGATGCAACTCAATGAGTAGAACATGCAAGAATAACAACACACTGTAGAGCCCGGGAGGGAATCCACTCTTGGCTATCTCTTACCCTCGGAAAATGGAAAACGGTGTGACCAAAGGTAGAGGAGGAAACATCCATCAAGTAAAATCTGATGAAGGGGGGATGGTGAAGACCATGAAGCCGCCTCACAGATCTCTTCCACTCCCACACCACCGAGAATAGCAACTGAAGTTGCAACACCCCTCGTGGAGTGGGCTCTCACTCCCTCCGGGGGAGTCATGCCAGAAGAAACATAAGCCAGCTCAATGGCCTCACAAAGCCAATGGGCCAGTCGGCCCTTGGACAAGGCATTACCAGCCCTCGCTGAACCATAGCACACAAAGAGTTGCTGAGAGCAGAAGATAATGCAAGGAGTAGTGCAATCTTAATAGACAACAATCTTAAAGAGATCAACTCTAGAGGCTCAAAAGGAGGTTTCTGTAATGCGTCCAGAACCACGGACAGCTCCCATTTAGGGAGGTTGGGCTTAATCGTGGGTCGCAAGCGGCGCGCACCTTTCAGGAAACGCGCGACCAGCGGGTGGAAAAAAACAGAAGTATTTCCCCAGCCTTCGTGACAGGCTGAAATAGCCGATGCATACACTTTTATAGTGCTAGGTGACTTGCAGGAAACACAGCACAGACATAGTCCCGCAGGACTTAGTAGTAAGACCACGTGAAAAACACCAGTTTTCGAAAAGTTTCCACCTGTATGTGTAATTCCTCGCAGTAGAGGCCGCGCGTGCTCCTTGAATAGTGCACATTATATTCAACGGCAATCCATCGCAACTCAGCCTCTCCTGTTCAGGGGCCAGACCCAGAGGGGTTGAGTTAGAACAGGCCTCTCCTGAGTCAGCGCGTCCTTGTGCTGGGGAATCCGCCAGGGAGGAGCACAAAGCATTCCCACCATCTTTGGGAACCAAGCAGCGCCTGGTCTCTAAGGAGCAATCAAAATGACTGGTACCTTCTCCTGCCGAATTCACTGAATCACGTGCACTAGGTGCCAGGGAGGAGGAAAAGCGTAAAGGAGGCCTTCCGGCCATTTCCGGCACACAAAGGCATCTACTCCTAACGGAGGTTTGTCTGACGGTTTCAGAGAGAACCACAGTTGACACTGCGCATTCTTGAGGCGAACAAGTCCACCCGAGCTCTGCCGAATTTGTGCCAAATCAATTCCACGAGCTCTGGATGAAGGGACAATTTGTCCATCCTCGGACCTCCCCTCGACATGAGGTCCGCCCCCACATTCAGCTTTCCTGGAATGTGAGAGGCCACCAGCGATCGGAGATGGGTCGACGCGCATTCCCATAACTCGACCGCCAGATTGTGCATAGAAGGGGATTTCACCCCCCTGTCAGTTTATGTACACTACCATCGTGCGGTTGTCTGACCACACTCGTACATCCTGGTCGGCGATTAAGGGCGTGAAGTTACGTAGAACTAACAGAACTGCCCTGATCTCTAGACGGTCTATGTGTTCTGAGTGAGGGGGCCAAAGCCCCCCTATCGCTCTGCCCAGAAACCTCCCCATCCCAGTAGGGAAGCGTCCGTCTACACCGCCCAATGAGATGTAGACCTGCCCAAAAGGGAACCCTAATCTCAACCTGTCTGTGTCCCTCCAGAACGACAGGTCCCTGCCCAGTGATGCATGGATGGAGAGACGATAATGACTGTTTCGAACCGGGTCCAGCCCCAGTTTTGTTAAACCAATGTTGCATCCTGCACATGTGCAGTAGACCCAATGGCACTACCACATGAGCGGCGAACATCAGACCCAGCAGTGTCATGACGCGTCTCATAGACACTCGTTTACGAGGTTTGTACCTGCCCAGTTCCCTGATGAGAGTCTCAGTCCTGTCTTGAGATAGACAGGCACGCATTCTCACAGAGTCTAACCGGATCCCCAGGTAGATCACTACTTGAGAGGGCCACAGGGAGCTCTTTTTCAAATTCAGAGGGAACCCCAGAGCGGACAGGTGTACCATGGTCTCCGCAACATGAGCCATGGCTAGTTCTGCGGAACTGGCTAATATCAATAAATCATCCAGATACGCCAGAACTCTGATGCCCTTCCTTCGAAGGGGCAGTAGTGCTGTCTCTACTATTTTGGAGAAAACTCTCGGAGCCAGAGCGTAGCCGAAGGGCATTTGCCTGTATTCGTAACATTTCCACTGAAATGCAAAACATGAAACGCCAATGTTTTCGTGCAATATTGCCATCAACATGCTAAATTTTCTCTTGAGAATTGATTCGTTCAGGATTCGTAAATCCAGAATCGGTCTCATCCCTCCAGATTTCTTTGGGACTAGGAAATAGAGGGAATAGAACCCGCTCATTTCGTCCCCGGGGGCAACCCAATTAATCACTGCTTTCTGCAGTAGTTGAGAGATCTCTGTCTCTAAGGAAAGTAATTGGTCCCATGAGGTCACACGGGTTTCCTTGATTCCCTGAAAGGCGGGGGGAGCGAAGCGAAAATGAAGGGGATGACCCCTCTGTAGAGACAGTTTTAACCATTTCGGGATAAGGCATCTCGCCTGCCACTCCCCGTAATGTAGGGACAGTGGTTGGGCCACTGATTGGGAGATTGAACAGAGGAACTGTTGGAATACTAGGCAGGCCCCGACCGCCGCTCTGACCAACACGGACTCGGGTGGAAGAGCACAAGGGGGGCTTGTAACCAAAGGGCCGGTTAGCGGCGCCCCCAGGGTCTGCTGGTGCGAGCATAGGCATGCAATGGCAACTTGTAGAGCTAGATCCGATGGAGAATAAGCGCAGGTGGCCCAGACACATAGCGTGAGTGAGAAAACACATTGGGGCGTGACGACAACGTCTTAGATCCCTTATTAATGACGGAAACTCGGCACAAGCTCCACGTCATTTTATTGGGAACGCCAGGGTTCTGTGGGGAAGGAAAAACGTGAGAAGCGAGGGGACGCTCGTCGGACGTTGATCCTACCCCGACATGTAAGTAGCTAACATTTAGAGAGAGAGACTGTGACAGGCATCAAAGCAGCAATGTGAACAACCTTACCAACCGACAGGTCATTTCGAAAGGAGAGGTTATCACAGTGAGAAAGGGAGGCTCCCTCAAACCCATGCGAAACAGTACCCGAAGTAAACTGGTTATGTAAGAAAGCACCATGATGCTGCTGTAACCCTCTGGGGAGAGAGCAAGCAGGATCAGAGCTAGTTAAAGCATGTGGTTTAGGTAGCCTAGCCACACCTTGAGGAACGGAGTAGCCGAGGGCTGCCGTTACGAAACAAGGAGAAGGAGGCATAGGAGACAAAGGATAAAATTCAACATGTTTATTAAACTTAACTCTGTCTCCACCCAGAACGGGTTTGGAGAGGTCCGGGTTAGGGTACCCCTCCCCAAAATGTAATTGCTTCCTCCTTTTATTCAACGGCAGCATGGAGGTATTCCAAGATGCCTGCCGATGACATTGTTGCGCGCCGGGGTGCTGAGGTTGAGGTACAGGCACGGGCTGAGCGGGCTCGGGAACAGAGGGTGTGGGCGTGTCTCGGTGACGAGACGTCCTCTCTCTGTGTTTAGTAGAGGACCTGTGGCGCTTCTCTTGCTGAGACCTGGGGGGGGCAGCTCCTTTAGGGAAAATAGAAGGCATAGCCTTGCGATGGACAGGAAAGGATTTCTGGAGTAATTTCCTTTCCTGCTCTTCCCTCGCTACCCTCGCCGTAGCCTCCCCCAGGAATTTCCCAAAGAGGGATTTGTGTTCAATGGGCGCGTTTAGCAGAGGGAGCTTCTGAGGCTCCCTCAGTGCCGTCGCCGACAGCCAAAGGTGACGGTTTGACACCACTGAAGTGGCCATAATGCGGCCGGAACATATAGCGACAGCCTGGGCCATCTGTAAGATGGCGGCTGAAGCTTTCCCGACCTCCTGGATCTCAACTGGGGTGAACGAGGTCCGCCCAAGAGTGAGAGAAGCTAGAGCTGAAGACAGCATGCCGATATTAGAGGCCGCCCCACCGGATTGTGTGCCCAGCACAAAACACTTTTCTGACAACGCGGCAGAGGTCTTGTCTTTCGCCTCAGTGAAAGTGGGCATCTTGGTGTTGGACCAGGCCGCCGAGCCACTGACCAGGTGAGTGGCCAGTGATTGGTCGAGGCGGGGAATGCCATGACGGACTATTTCCTCTCTTCCACGGCAGGTAGCCTTTCACGGGAGCAGAAATTTGGAACAGAGCAGACCAGGAACCTTCCAGATAGTCAGCTAGGCCCACCATAGGAAGGGGGGCGGTTCCTTAGAGGAAGACGGTTGGACATAAATACTAGTCTGCCAAGACCTCTTTGTATCCTCTTTAGTAGCTGGAGGGTAGGGGATGCCGAACCTGTCAGGGGCTGTTCGCATGATGCCGGGTAGATCTCGACGGAGAGAAGGCAGAACAGGTTCAGACGCCACCGGTGCTGTTCCCGTTCCACGTTCCTCGAACTTGGAGGAGTCTTCCTGCTTTTCCTTGCCAGAGGAAGAGGAAGAGGTGTCGGCTCTAGCACGTGGCCCCACCGGGGCCAGTAGGACCGACTGCACTCCCGCGCTCGGTGATAGCTCCATAGGGGCTATTTGAGCACGTGGCATAGGCCCCTCACTAGTCGAGGCTGAAGCCTCACCAGGCTCCTCCACAGGAGCGGGCTCGGTGAAGAAGGCCTCCCTCCTATACCGGGGTTTAGGTGGCATGCTCAGTTTGTGCTGCCATGCCTCCTAAACTCCGGTCTAGGAGGGAGGCCTAAACTTCGGTCTAGGCCTCCCTCCTAGACCGGAGTTTAGGAGGCATGGCAGCACAAACTGAGCATGTTGGATTAGGGAGCAACGCGGCCCTCGCGTGTTCGACCCCCAGACAAGCCACGCAGAAACCGTGGGTCTCACCGTCTTCAGTGAGGCGGTGGCAACGACATGCTCTGTTGAAAACGCTGACTGGGAAAGACATAATGATGAAGTCTACGGAGTGTAGATCCGGTATACACAAACTAACGTCGTCGTTGGTGATGCAGTTTCAAACCGGATGCGGCTGAAGAAAAAGGGAGAATGTCATGGCGGGGTGGACCCCTTATACAGCTGGCGCAGTCACTGGTAGGAAGTGACTTATACGCAAACTTTTCAGATGCAACCTGCTGCACAGGAGGGATTAACCATTAGGAGCTAGAGCTCCCCCTATGGGGCGGAGCTCCACGATATAGAACATGCAATGTCACAAAGCTCACATTATCTCAAACTGGATTCTTGAACATGACAATGAGTTCACGTACTCAAATGGCATCTACAGTCACCAGATCTCAACGCAATTGAGCACCTTTAGGAGCTTCAGATCAGGATGTGCAGCTGACAAATCTGCAATGGATCAAAATTTCTAAGGAATGTATCCAGGACCTTGTTGAATCTATGCCACAAAGAATTCAGGCAGTTCTGAAGGCAAAGGTGGAGCAAGTTGTACCTAATGATTTGGCCAGGGAGTGTACTTTAAATAGATCATTAAGTAATATGTAAATTATAGTGAGTCAGTTACCTGTAACCTCGGGAGGGCAGAGAGATGCAGGCAGCTGAGGGAGGACTAAGGTTGGGAACATACACTGGGACAGGGTTGATGCTGCTTAGCACCTTGTTAAAAGCATCCACCACAGAACTCTGGGAGCTGGCTAGGACCTGGACTCTGGAAACCCCTTTCTTCTGGGTCTGGGAAGCTTGTAGGGCCTGCTTCACCGACTGCTGTCCCAGAGGCTTGGAGCTGGAGAGTACCTGGTGAATCAGTTAAGAACTATTTTTTATTAAACAAAAAACAGAGAGTAAGTGCACACAGTGCCATGAAAAAATAAATTAGGGATATTTAGCTTTTATTTATTTTCTAGAATGCTAGTCATGTTTTTTCTACTAGTGTGGTACTCTATTGGTGTATGACATTTAGTCAAGTATTAGTCCATGTGTCAATGGGTAATAAACTGGCCAAACCCAAACCTGGTGGAGTTCTGACAGCGATGTGTTCTTGGTCTGAGGAAGCAGGTTAAGGTTGGTGAGGTGAACAGTCTTTGGCACGGTGAGTTTAGCATTCGCCAGGCTAGATGCGGGAACCATGATAGTCTGCTGTTGTTGGTGGATGGCATTGGCCGCTTTGAGGATGGCATTACTAGCACTCTGCACCGATGCAGCTGGTATCACTGTGGCTTTGACTGTGGTGTTGTTGGCAAGCTTCAGGTTAATTACCTGAGTGGGGGTTGAAATAACGGAATAAATTATTGTGACCCTTAACAAAGACAAACAAAAAAGGCTATGAAGTAATTTCTTATGTTCAAAATATGAGAGAAATCTAAACTTTAATTAGATTACATTACAATACATGTGTCAATAGTGAGAAAAAAATGTTTTTAAGTAAAGTTATTTCTTACCTGGGATCTTGCCGTCTTGACTGCTGACACTGGCAGAAAGGCAGTCGCCACAGGTTTGATGGTCATTTGTTTGGCAATTTCCACAGCTGGACCTCCTGTGTTGGGCAATGAATTGGTCTGAGAGGAGGAGAGGATAGAGTTCGAATTTGAGGAGGATAGGAGGGACGAGACCATGCTGGACGCAGAAGAGACAGGCACAGAGTCCCCTCGCTTCACGCTTTCAATGTCAATGTCACTATAGGGTTGCTGTGGGAGCACTCGGGTGACAGTTCGTTTAATTTGCCCAGAAGAGGTCTTGATAGTTTTGATCCGTACTTTGGGGATGACGGGTGTGGACGGGGATGAGGCGGAGTGGTAAGAGGGGGAACAAGAGCCTCTACTGCTGCCTTCACTGGTGGCTGGGCTACATGGAATCTCTGGGCGTTTGGACAGCAGCTTCTTTGCCACCTAAAGAAGGATATAGAAAGATGAACGTTATTGTCCCCAAGTGGAAATTTGTGTTAGTCACACTTCTGTATACAAATAGATAGTGCTGGGCAATATACCGGTTCACACCAAATACCGGTGTATGTTTTTGTTATGATATGAATTTTATTTTTTATGTACCGCCATACCGGTGTATTTAAATACACAACGTCTGGAACAATCCGTCGCGCACACTGTTTTAGATTGGAACATTATCAATGTTGCGCTTCTAAACACGCATGTTGCGACTGCGAGGCGTGGTGAGGGTAAACAGTAGTGCTCTGGTGTTACGTTAGGGTTAAGGTGGATGCTGCAGAACTAGTAGAACATGAAAACACAGAAGAACTTTTGCCAAAAAGAGGAGCCGCTTCTGTTGTTGGTTTTTTTTTGGTTTGAAATAAATCTGACGTTGACCAAACAACCATTTTTTGCAAGTGTTGTTGGGTTAAAGTTGTCACCGGAGGAGGAAACAAAAGCAATTTGCTCCACCCTTAGCCGCAAGCACGTCTTGGAACATAAAAAATGTATGAAGTTAACATCAGTGCATTCTAATTCCTCACTTCATTAGAGTCCTTGTAAACGCATCATTTTCTGGGGCCATGCAAACCTGTATTACTACTGGTGTGGAATATTCTACATTATTCACTCATCATGACAGTAAAATAGACCACCCTAAGTCAATCTACTGCAATAATTCCTCTCTCAACCAGTAGAAAATGCTGGGAACACCTGATTATGCATGAAAAAATAAATACAGTCATATAAGCCTACCGTGAAACCGGTAGAATTTTGAAAAATACTGTAATATACATTTTTGGTCATGCACTACATATAAACAAATAGTTGGCAGTAGGCATTTCCTGGCCTAAGTAATTTTGTAGTGCTGAAACATGAAACAGCATCCATAATAATTAAATGTTAAATATTCACATTTTTTACTTATTGATAACTCAAAAAAACAAAGAACTATATTTATTGGAATAAATATAGTTTTTAAAATGAATTCATACGGACAATAGCACCGAACGACTTTTTACAGTGAAGATATCAATTGACCTAACAACAAAATGTCTTTGTTGGAGCCTATTTCTTTTTAGTCCTACCTCTACAAAAAACAAAATGATTCATAGATGTCAT
Source organism: Umbra pygmaea (assembly GCA_016801145.1). Taxonomy (NCBI): domain Eukaryota; kingdom Metazoa; phylum Chordata; class Actinopteri; order Esociformes; family Umbridae; genus Umbra; species Umbra pygmaea. Next base: position 364 of record JACXGM010012437.1, on the reverse strand, counting down.
ATATAAGTAATACAGTAGAATACTGTCTTTTAAAGCGGAGCTATGCAGTTTGGGCCATTTCTTCGCTGTTTTCACGCTTTTTGCTCGCAGATTCCTCCTTAGAGCTCCCCCTACAGCTTCGGAATAGATATATGGCAACACTGTCGTAAAAACTTTTCGGCGACTCCCCCCCCTCCGGTCATGTACATTTGTTTTCAAAGAAGACGGTGAACGCACGGAGCCATGTCCACTGAGGTATGTAATGTATGATACAAGGCATAAACATTTTGAGATAGTGTACTGTTATCAAACGTAATCCGTCAATTTAGGGTTGAAAAACAAGAGACTAAGAAGTATTTCAGTTTGTTTCATTTATTTTAGCCTA
>JACXGM010012436.1:0-23981 GCA_016801145.1 Umbra pygmaea | reverse complement strand
GAGAAATATTTAATAAAACATCAAATTCAATGACCCAGGATGTTGGATTTCATTCATCCATGTTGTAGCCATGGGTCTGCTGAGTCCAGGACCATAAGGCACTTCACTGTAGGTCAAAGTATGACCTTTCTAGAGGCTAAAAAGTCAACTATATGCCAGGCGGACCTAAAGCCTTTTAGACCTTGAAGGGTTAAATACAAGTTGTAGCATCGGGTGTATCCACTACATACCATTGGTTGGACTACAGTACTTATTACATTTAGCGCCATGTGCTTGTTAAACCAAACAAATAATGGTGGTACTTGAACATATTTTCTTAATGTTGACAACATAGATTGAGTCTAAAGTAATAGCTAGTTTTCTGAGTGTCACATGTTAAATGTTAAGAATCCAGCTTCTAACACTGAATTAACAACAGAGCGGTAGCCAGCCACACACAGCACAAGCTCATTATGTAACCACCACACACTGTGGGAAAGTATGTCTGCGTATGTGTTTGCCTGAGAAGACGAAGAATATAAAGAATAGACCTACGACAGGTTCTGTTTTGTTTAAGATTTGTTGGGTACAGAACCAATTGTGACTATAAATCATTGAGACAATATGTTACTAACTGAGAAAAGTAACAATGGGAGCAAGAATGCTATAAAGTTATTTATTGAAACGTCCGAGTCTGGAGTGAATGCGGTTGAGGGAATCCTAGCTAACCAAGGCTGAACTGAAAAAGTACTAAATGCTCTGGACAAATGGTACATCGAGTTATAGGCCATAGAGACAGAGTTGTCCAAAGCTTTGTAGTTAAGAGAGAAACTTTCAGAGACGATAACAAAACAGGATGGAAAACAAACCTGTTTAGGTCTATACACCTACTGTGGGATATCTGCTAATACGATCCCATAAAATTAAATGACAAGTCTCTCCTGAGGATGTGCCTGGCAAAAAACAATATAAAAAAATAAACAAATTATTGTCATGAAGAATTATACAATAGTGTCTTAGTCATTTTAAATATTAATGATTTTTTAAGCCAGCCTTTGTCCATCAGTTATTTCCAGAAAAATATGGAGTTGAGGTTAAGGTTGTGGTCAGTGGTGTAGCCAGAAATTTTTTTGGATAGGCTTGGACAAATGCAGATTGGCCACTTTTGGAATAAATTTGCCATGTGCAGTGCCAAAGTGAAATCATCAGAGCATACAAAGAAATACACACCAAACAACTAGGGACCTATGGACAACAACATGAACTGGCATATTTGTTAATGCCAAAGTAGGGAGTAAGAAACATGCAGACATATAATGAAGGTTGTTTACAATATTTATATGCCGTGGTAAATAATTAGTTCGTTAAAAGGTTCATTGCCATTTTGTTGTGTACCAATCAAATGACCACGCCAAGCAGCTCAATGGAATTTCTATCAATTCTATTTCTATGGCTTTTACCTTTCAGGGTTTCTGGTTGGTCTAGTGCAATGTGCATTGAATATGATTATGATTTTTATAATCCAATGTATCGGCCAGTTCATGCTCAAAAGACTATCAAATTAAATGTTTCGACAGGAACTTGTCATTAAACCTTACAGATGATTCGTTATCCTCATTGTTGGTAAAATCAACCGAGTATACAGACACCTACACCGTCCCTAGTTGGCCGCAACTATTTCAAATGTGAAACACAGTGAATGTCAACAGAAGTGATGCAGATATATATATATATTTTCTCTAGATAACAATAACAGACACAGACAATAACCAAAATTTACAAGGGTTTGTTTTTGAATGATTTTTAACAATTAAAAAATATATATTTTACTTTTGTTTGGGTAGGCCTGGGAACAAAGGTGGCTATGTCCTTGGTTAAGGCACTCATGGTGTTTGGGTCTGTAAGTGTACTTTAACTGTCTCTGCTATCAAGCTATTTTTAGAAGGTATGGGCCTTTCTTAATTCAGAGGAATTTGGTCTTTTTTACTGTGGCAGGGTTTCAAACATCCAACAGTTACAGAAGGCAAAAGTACAGGCTTTGCTTTGTGTCCGTTTCTGTCAAATGTAACGTCCCAGACACAAACAGTACAGTCTGACAAGACTGGAGCTGACACACCCAAACACACACAGGTGTAGACACACACACACATGTGAATATATGGGCAAAATCCAGAAAACTGCTTGTGTCATCAGGTATGTTTGTGCGCAAAGCCCTCTTTCTATTTTAAAATTAAGAAGAGCAAAGCAGAAAAGAAGGATACTGCACATGCTCTTTCTGGATGAAGAAGAGAAACAGTGTGGACTCTTATCTGTAACTGAAAGTGGTCTTCATGGTAACAATTACGACCTCCCGCCCTTATCTTACTCCGGAGTTGTGGGAAATCTGGATTAGTCAATGCTGGCTTCACTAAGTCTTGGAATCTGATATGAAGAATGAATTGCGTGGGATGCCAGAATTCATTGGGATAATAGCTACATTTCTTTGCTGGATCTCTAAGATGTGTTACTCTTTAATAGCAGTAAAGTATTCGGGAATGTAGTTACCTTTGCATAAGCGAAAGGCATGACTCTGGTACATTTTCTGACATTTGTGTGTTTGGGTGTGTGGTGTGGGGGTTGGGGTGCTTTGAGAATGTCAACCATTGCTTTCATTCTAGCATTTTTTTATCGAGCTGTTGGCAGACACTTGTGCAGTATGTGGCATGTTTTTGACCTATTTTCTTTCCCTGCTCCCTTTCTCTGCGTTCGCAGTCGGACAGCAATGCCAGTTACCTGCGAGCAGCTCGAGCTGGGAACCTGGAGAAGGCTCTGGACTACATCAAGTCTGGGGTAGAAATCAACATCTGCAACCAGGTGGATTTCACTTCACTACATTTGTTACTGTGGCTGTGTGATCGTTCTGTAACCGTTCAATCAAGACCACGTCCTTACATTAATACAGTTTACAATGTGAAGACTCATCCTGAGTATCTCTCGAGTGGACTTGAAGGGCATAGCAGCTCTGAGTCTCAATAATCTCACATCACGTGCACAATGTTTCTGTCAGAGAATGCAGGCTGAGCGCCACGTATTTAATCACGTTCTTTGATTTATTTCAGAATGGGTTGAACGCTCTTCATCTAGCCTCTAAAGAGGGACATGTGGAGGTGGTGGCTGAGCTGCTGAAGTTAGGAGCCAATGTGGACGCTGCTACCAAGGTGAGTCCAGCTGCATCGTCACTCTTTTAGGCTGCCAGCCAGCACGCTAAACCTACATGTAGCAGAGGTCCTTTAGTAAGAAGTAGTAGACGGCTGAATTTGAGGAGGCTTAGTTCCCCGGTGTTCAGAGGACTCGTGCTCCTTTCCCAGTTGGTGACAAGCACAACATGAGCCCAGCGTTCAGTGGTTGGCACCAGTGTGGTCCAAAACATCTTTACAAATAGACTAGGAGATATTGGCTACCATTAGTATACTGTGAAAGAGAAGACTAGTTGTATGTAAGTGCTATGAAATATTCAACATCAAGGAGTCTTCTTATTACCCTGTACCAAATTCAAATAAAACTTAGCAACTAAGTCTGTATGCCAATGACATCTAACCGCTTATCTGGTTATAAATGTTATAATGAAGATTGCTTCCTTCACCTATTTACACTACCTATGATGATGTAATTTAACACAGCATCAATGTCCCGAATGTAGTCACACTGCAAATTATTATAAAAAATCAACGGGGCAAACTAACAGAATTAGGATTCTCTATCTCATTAAATGACATAATCAGAGTGAGCGGAGAACCAGCTTTGGACACAATGAGAGATGTAATAGATTCTGGGAGCCCAAACAGGAAGTGAATGTCACACAGCAATGGTTCAAATATGTGTGTCATCGGGACGCCCTGGAGGATCTCTGTGCAAAATTTCAGCATCCTGGGACACGCGGTTCCTGGGTTATGCTTTTTACATGGATACGTAACACTGTCACCCACCAGGTTCAGAACTGTACACTATGTGAGTTATGTTGTTATTATGAACAGAGGTCTCTCACATGGATGCTCTGGATCAGTCCATTGCTCAGAACCTGCTGCTGGTTTATTTAAAGACACACCGGTTTATTCACGGCATTGGAATGAGGGAAGCCTGTTTATGTGTGGGACGTGGTACGTCGGAAGTGACACATTGTTGGCAGCCAGGGCTATGGAAAGGCCAAAGCCGGAATTCTAGCAGTATGAATGCGTAGCTTAGGTTTGGCATGGTGGAGCGGTGGATGCATCCAGGGCCTACAGGCACACACTGGGACAGGTGGGGGAAGGATTAGCTGACATGCCTCTCGTTCTCCTCTCTAATCCAGAAAGGAAACACCGCTCTTCACATTGCTGCTCTGGCCGGCCAAACGGAAGTGGTGAAGGAGCTGGTGACCAATGGAGCCAATGTCAACGCACAATCTCAGGTGAGATATACATAACACATGCGTACATACAACACCAATTCTGAAAAAAGTTGGGACAGTATGGAAAACACTAACAAAAAACATTTGAAAATTAAATTCACTATGAAAAAATCTACATACTATATTGCAAAGATATTATTAACAAATGATTGGGCACTGAAGACACCAGTTGGTTCAGTTTAGCAAGCGGAAAACTCCCCCTATTCATCCATTATGCGTGTCTTCAGCTGCGCAACCATAAGGGGTCTTCATTGCCTTGTTTTGCACTTCATAATGCACCACACATTCTCAATCAGAGACAGGTCAGGACTTTATGCAGGCCATGCTTGCACCTGCTCTGCTTACTTAACCATGGACTTGTAATCCGGGCAGAATGTGGTTTGGAGTTGTCCTGCTGGAAAATGTAGGGATGTCCCTGGAAAAGACGACATCTGGATGGCAGCATATGTTGTTCCAAAATGTGTACATATCTTTCTGTATTAATGGTGTCCTCACAGATGTGCAAGTTACCCATGCCATGGGCACTGACACACCCCCATACCATGACAGATTCTCACGTTTGGACCTGATGCTGATACAGTAACAGCTTGGATGGTCCTTTTCCTCTTTGGCCTGGAGAACACGACGACTGTTTTGTCTAAATGTTGAAATGTTGACTCGTCGGACCACAGAACATGCTACTGTCCATCTCAGATGAGACAGAGCCCAGAGAAGTCGGCTGCGTTTCTGTGTTGATGTATCGCTTATACTTTGCATAGTAAATAAAGCCTTAACTTGCATCTGTGGATGCAGCGACTAATGGTGTTGACTGACAAAAGTTTACCAAAGTATTCCCGAACCCATGTCAGGATATCCATTACAGACTCATGACAGAGACATTTAAGATAGTGAAATCTGAGGGATTGCTCTTTATTCACCAAGATTTGACCGGATTCCTTGACTCTTTTAATTATATTGTGCACTGTAGAAGGTGAGATGCCACAACAAATGCCGTGCTACGTGAGCTGAACTGTGACTTGGAACCTCCCATGGCAAGAGGTTTTTCAGTCATTCCAGCAGATCAAAGAGCAAGACTTACAGCAGGCAATTTAAACTGAAACACAAGTTGCTCACAGTTCAGCTCACGTAACACAGCATTTGTGGTTTGCCTGGTCGAGTCTGTTTTCCCAAGATGGCGCCTTCCTGTATACGCTTTTTAATAAACTGTCTGTACACTTACGAAGGTCCCAATGCTTTGGTTTGCATGTAGGGACCCTTATTATGCTACCGTGGAAGTGTGGGGCTATTTTGAGCCTTGTTAGTGCTATAAAATAGCGATTTATTTTTACTTCACCCATGCCCTCACAACTAGCGTTATAGTGTAATTATCAGTTCGCACTAAAAGTGGGCACATTCGGTTAGCATGAAAACATATCCCAGAGAACGGTCGACTCTGTACCCATGTGTTATTAACCCCTAGGTTCATTTTGTGCCAGAATTGTCCTTTAATGTAATTGTCAATAAATCCTTTGACACTTATGGTGCTCTGTCTTGCACCCGGCGCAACGCAGCGTAAAGCCCGAACGCAAGTATCTATGCTAGTTTAAGACCGATGCAGTTGTCAATTTTCTGTCCAGCGCCCGCGTCGTTTAAATAGCAAATGCACCTGTGCCCTTGGTTGTGTCCTTTGTACCATATACAGTCGAATTTAGTTGAACTGTAGTTCAAAGGAATATTTTACAACACAGTGGTTGTGTATTTGTCCGTACTACATGGTAAAACCATAAAAAGTGTCATGATATCTTGCTTTAAATGTTTTGATCAGTTAATTTCATGTTTTAGTCCTAGTTGCTTTTAAATATTCATCCACTGTTTCCTCTAAATAATTTGAGTTACACACCCACTATTTGCTCAACAGCCCTAGGTGGAGTCACCTGCTGCGATCGGAAAACACCTGCATAAATGAACAGGGTGAAAGTGCAAAGAACATTCATTTCACATGGCTGTGTACCCTTTTAACAGAAGAGATTTTTTTGATATCTGACTGGACAACAAACGTTTCCTGGAGGAGCATTGTAGTTTGCTACTCCAGTTAAACATTTTCAGTTCAGAAAGATTCCTTGACAAACCCTTGAAAGCTGTATTAGAGGAACAATGTTTTAAAGCTGTATTAGAGGAACAATGTTTTAAAGGTTTAAATTGACTGCGGCGTTGGGGGCAGAGCCCTGGACATGGCCGCAGGGTGAGGCATGGCCAGGGCTCTGCCCCCAACGCCGCAGCCAGGGGATCTGCCCCCAGCAACCTAGGAAGTGGCCCCGCCCCCCTCGCGTCAATCAGGGGACCTGGCCCCTGCCACGGAGAATGGGGCTCCGCAGATCTGGTAATTACACAGCCAACTGCAGTGTTTCCACAGTCCTTAAATGAACGTTTCTCTTTGCTGTATAGAAACTAAACATGTTAATGTGAATGTCATGTATGCTAACGTGCCAAAAATTACTATAATAATGCCTTACATATGGTGAAAGGGGTGGTGCATCCAACGCCAGACGAACCATAGGGGGTGGAACACCGTCCTCTGGGGAGGTGGGCGGTGCCCCTGGGTGTGGCACAGCAGGCAGGTCCACCAGCACGGGATCTACAGTGGGCAGGGCTTCCAATGTTGGTGTAGCCACTGGCCCTGACGTGGAGGGAAACACTGCAGGCACAGTTGTGGAGGGCGGCGCTGTTGGCATGGGAGTGAGGAGCGGAGCCAATGGTAATGGCAAGGAGAAGGGGACATAGATCCACCATGCTGGAGGCTGGGAGAGCTGTGCTGGGTGTGGACCAGGCTGAGGAGGGTCCCACAGGTTGATTTGCAGCCCCAACTGTCTTGGGCGAAGGGGACTCTAATTGGCTAGGGTGCCCAGGTGGTGAAGTGGACAGAGGGCGCGCCTCTAGCAAACTAGGGTTTGCGCTTTGGGGATCACTGTCTGTGTCCCCTTCACCTTCCTCATCTTCTGAATCATCTTGGTCTGACTCCCAGCAGATGACTTCCTGTTCTTACTTGCAGTCCTCTGCCTCAACTTTTTGCTCCTGGTTCTCCTCGCTGTCCTCCATCCAAGCTGGCTGTAACCGAATGTGGAAACCGTGGCAACAGTGGCAACAGTCCCTGGTTTTCTTGTCATTTATGTGCTGGGGGTTGCTAGCCCATGCCTCTGTTATCTCCCTCCTGAGCCAGTAGCTCCCATCTTTGGCCCCACCTTTGAGCCTTCCTATCACCCGGTAGGGAAAACCGAAGGGGCTATACCCATTTTCTACCACCCCTATATCCGTAAGGTAGCACGTATAGTCCCCGGCATGTTGGATGCTGTCTACAGCGGCAAAGATGTAATTGTCCAGCTCATTTAAATTTGCTTAAATAATAATAATAATTATTATATAATAATAATAATAATATGCTCCTGAATGTTCCAGTCTGCTGTGCCTTCTCTTTCACTGTCTTCTTTTATTTAGTTGCTCATTCTGTAACGATCTAGTCAGTGCAGAGAGAATGGATACAGTCAGAGGTAAATAACAAATCAAATGGGTTCAATAATAATAATACGGAAACATACATTAAATATAATTCTAAATCATTTCTATGAGCTGTGGGATGAATATGCTTCTGTATGCTGTATTGTTAGTTGCTGCTGTAATGAGTTTTAATATTTCCTGCTCCCCTCCCCCCGCAGAATGGATTTACCCCTCTGTACATGGCTGCCCAGGAGAATCATCTGGAAGTGGTACGCTTCCTCCTGGAAAACAACTCCAGCCAGAGCATGGCCACTGAGGTACTGGTGGGTTCCTGCCTGGTCCCTACTTCACTCCCTTTGTCTGTCCCTGCCCCCTCAGTACGTCTAGCATCTCCTCCATCTTTCCTCTGTAAATCCCCTCCCCTTATCGGTTCTTACCTCGCTCTCCATCACTCAGTCGCCCTCTCTTTCTCTCCCATTGGTAGTGAAGAGCTGAATGACCTTGAGCAGACGAGATAAGGTCCTTCATTCCCCTGATTTACACTGAGAGCTGCCTGCTGCTACTGCCTTTAATGAAAAGCCCTCAGCAAAACCTGTAAAGAAAAACCACCACTGACTTTGTCTAATGACCCGCAATGTAAATAAAAACTCTACAAACGGGCTACCCAGATTCACATTATTTACTACATGATCAAAAATTTAGGAGAGAGGTTTTCTTTACTGTGTTATGTCATGTGTAGACACTCCTGCTCCACATCAGATTACTGCTGATGTGGTCAAAAGCAAAGTAGGTTTTGATGCACAGTAATTTAAAGTTTTGTTTATTTTCACATCTACAGGAGACGGGGATGTAGTTGCACGTACACTGAAACTGTTAGACTTTGGTTTGTACACTGTACATGTTGTCATATCATACCATAATCTGAATATTTAGGCCAGATTCTGTCTGTGAAATCGCATTGTTTATTCTACCTAACACTTGGCTCTTAGCAGGCCTCTGTGCCTATATGCTCAATTTAACCACTTTTGTATGTTCAATTCTCTATTGTATACTAACTTATTATTCAATTTATTCAAGGAAAACACAATGACAACCTATTCCCTTTTGCATTTTTTCCTGCATACATAATAAATAAATGGCAAAGAAAATAAAAATAGTATTCACACCAAGGAAAAAACTAGTATTTCAACAAGTGTGCACACATTTATGAAAGAAAAAGGAGCCATGTTTGCTTTACATTTGCTTAATGTATAAAAGGCAGAGCTCATTTTGCAGCTTAATTTCTGCGGGGCATACTGTTTACATTTAAAGTGGCTTGAAGTCATGACAATTAATGAGTCTGATAGAACAAAGCAGATTTTGTAGGTTAACTTTTTAATAAACTATGATTACACAAACCTTTCCTGCATGCAATTGTAAATTTAAGTATTTTCATGGACAAAAATGGAAATACCTTTTTTATAGTTTCAAAATGAAGGAGGTTCTCAAGATACAACACTTATCATTGGCTGTTAATATGATTTGGATAATCAATTTGGCCTCAGGACAATTAAAGAAAGTTGATTAAACAAATCAAGAAGAAGAGAACATATGAGGAAAGCTTTACACAATATCTCCCTTAAACTTTCTAAGGTAAGACTTTGAGTCAAGGTCAGATACATGTATGTCTTAAATTATGTACAGTAATAAATAGTTAGAATAGAAAAAGTAGAATAGAACAAAATAGAACAAACCTAGTAATGATAAAGATTGAGCAAACCCTCTTCTAGTTTTGATTGATTGTCTTTCCCCATTTTAAACATTCTTAATGATATGTTAATTAGCTAAAAACTATTGACCTACATTCCAGTATAATTATTTTAATTATTCTATTGTTTTTTTTGCTGAACCTGATGTTTGGAAATAATAAAACAAATACAGTTCTAATAGTTCTCTCAGAGTCTTGTGGCACCTTGCTTTTAGTAAGATTTACTGTAGCAACACTCCTTGGAAATGTGTCGTCACTGACTAAGCCTGCCCTCCTCCTAAGTGTCCCCGTGTTCCTCTCCAACAGGACGGGTTCACCCCCCTGGCGGTGGCGCTGCAGCAGGGACACGACCAGGTGGTGTCTCTACTCCTGGAAAATGACACCAAAGGCAAGGTGCGTCTGCCTGCCCTGCACATCGCCGCCCGCAAGGACGACACCAAGGCAGCAGCGTTACTGCTTCAGAATGACCACAACGCCGATGTGGAGTCCAAGGTGACCAACCCCGACTCGATTCCTCTAACGTCGTCTCACCCCTGCTTTTCTCCTCCATCTATATGTCCTGTTCCCATATCAATATGCTTCTATATTTTCAATGTGTTTCTTTGTGGTTTATTTAATTGTTTCGTTATTTACAATTCTCATATTTATTTATTATATATTTTATATAATTTAGGTTTTGAGCAGGGGCATATGTAATAATGCATTACATAGTATTTTCCCATATGACATCACAGAGAAGAGCAGCAAAGACGCAGATGGATTTGAAGACAAGGCTGGTGCTTGGCTGTGACCTTAAATACTGCAGAAAAACTTAACCACAACTGAGTTTAATTTGTAACTTTGCAAGATAATCAGCACCCGTTTCTGTACAAGGTTGAGCCTTTTACCACTACTCTGGCCAACTAGAGACCTAGCCCATAATTCCAATGTAGTCACTGCTTATTTTGTGATGTTGTGTACACACTAACCATCCATTCTCTCCTCTCCTGGCCGGCCTTGTGCCACCTAGATGATGGTGAATAGAACGACAGAGGTATACCTGTACAAAGTACAGTACTTACTCTATCCATCGCAGCACTTTGCCCCTTCCCGCCCCTGCATTTTGAACTGAACCTTCCTAAACCCCCCCCCTTTTTGCTTGTGCATTAGTTATCTCTGTTACCGCTCTGTCCAGAGTAGAAACTGAAGGTCGCAACCCAAACATTACAGACAGCAGAGGTTCTCTGAGAATGCCTGTTTCTGTTGGCATGGCTGGTACAGCTTGTGTATTTACTTGGCTTTTTAAGGTATATATTTCGTAACCAAACTGTATGAAAGTAGATGCTAAAAACAGTCAGACGGTCAGATAGTTGTATTGTGCATTAAAATAAATTGAACAATCCATTTCACATGTGGAATGACACACATTTCATATTTGAAAAATCTTGGTAAATTTTTTGTGAAACTAAATATATGGCGTACAGACATGTAACAGTTTATAAAGCTCACAACTTGTGTTTCATGTGTATGAAGCATAAGTGACCACCTGATGTGTACTTGATAATTGGTTAGTTGAAACAGGGATCTTTATGATTGGACAGATTTATGTGAAATTCTCTCCCTGATTGGATAGCTTAATGTGACATTATATCCCCTTATTCGGATAGCTTAAGCTGAGATGTGCCCTTTCGAATATCTTAATCTTGGACAGCGGTTTCCCTGTTAGCCACTGTTTGATTAGGATATCACCACTTAATGAAATATGTTACATTCACATACTGATGTGAATGTACAGTGAAGTTTGGTGACAGAACCAAGCCTCTTGGTAATCAACAGACTTTGATGTTGTTAAAATCCTGTGTATACTGGTCTGTAACTGGGGACTTAATGTCATGTGTTTGTCCATATTTTGTTGTAGTTAATGTGATATGATCCAGTATAACACTGTTGTAATGGTGACATTGTAATCAGGTTTCAAAATTAACTTTTTTATCCACCAGCCAAACGGCTAGTGAATGTTCAGATTTTACCTGCAACTCGGTAGATTACAGTTTTTTGGCTGGTGAGTGAAACAAATCTACCAGCCACCTGCATATTTTAACAGCATTTGGCTGGTAAATGGTGCTAATTTTGAACACTGATTATAATCAACACTCATGATCACCTCGAATGGTATGCCATATGAACATCAACATACCCTTCACACTCTAGTCTGCAGGATCAGAATTTGGCTTTTGAAGAAAAAAGAGTATTAAATGTGTTGCATTGGTAGGTGAGTATAACATAAGCCAGTAAATCACTTGGTTGTCCCTAACTTTCGTGTTGTATTTGTGGTGTTTTTCCTCTGCGCGTCTACTCATTCCTCAGAGTGGCTTTACTCCTCTCCACATCGCTGCTCACTATGGCAACATCAATGTGGCCACGCTTCTGCTGAACCGAGGGGCCGCTGTCGACTTCATGGCCAGGGTAAAGCTGATGTGCCCTCTGCTGGACAGGAGGAGCTACTAACCTCAATCCTGTCATTACAAACCAGTACTGACCTACACCACATTCCAGTCGCTTCAGATAGCTGACATCCTGTAATCATTATTACAGTACATAGACAGACGTTAAAGCTGCAGTCACAACAATGAAATCATAACAGAATGTTTAACAATCAACCAGACCCCATTTCAAATTACGAGAATAGTTTACCTGTTATCAATGACGCTGTTATTTTAGCTGCTTGTAGTGTTGTTGCTTATGTATGTCAACAATAGCTAATGATTAAGTCAGTAAATTACAGACGATGTAGCATATAATTCTCACCAATGATTATCGAAATAATATAATACAGTTCAAAAGTATGCTGTTTTTACATATTATTATGTTATTAAGACTGCAGTCATTCCCTTATATTCCCTTACTTTTTTTGTTAATCACACAACAATGTATTGCTATTGGGAAATGTTCCCGCTAATATTCCAGCCTTCTACTGTGATTAACTGCTTCTCCCTTCCTCTCTGTTTGAACAGAATGACATTACACCTCTCCATGTGGCATCTAAAAGAGGAAATAGTAACATGGTCAAACTGCTGTTGGACAGAGGTTCCAAAATAGATGCCAAGACCAAAGTGAGTCCCTTTACAGGAGCCAATGCCACACTACATTTCATCTATATGAGCTACTTCCCTTCATGATGGATTGTTTTCATGTGGCAACAGTGTCGTCATTATGTTTACCTGCCAACCAACCATTCAGTAGTTTTGATTGATGACTGATGATATGTTCTGTTTTGAACTTGTTCTATTACAGTATGTACTGTATGCACTACTTTCATTATAAACAGTTATTTTTCCCATAATGCATTGGATGTTTAATAACTGCCACTCTGTGTTCCTGTCGACCATGTTGTTGCGTTTAGGATGGGTTGACCCCTCTTCACTGTGGAGCGAGAAGCGGTCATGGACAAGTAGTGGAGATTCTCCTGGACCGCGGAGCCCCAATTCTGTCCAAGACCAAGGTAATACCTTCACCTAAGACATACTGTGCTTTGTTGTTTAAGAAAGATCCTTACATTTATCTGCCTTGTTGTAAAGCAAATGTCCGTCCAGTATCTATTTTCAGAAGAATAATATTAAAATGTCTTTGCAAATGTTTCCTCTCACTGATGGGATTGTGATTGGCACTTCCCGAGTGGTCTAAGGTCACACATTATAGTGCAACCCAGGATCAAGTTCTGGTTAATCAACACCGACTGTGGCCAGGAGTCCCATAATGCCACTGAATTGTATATCACATGCTGGATTTGCTGTAGCGGTCTAAGCACCCAACTCCAGTCTACACATGCCCCCTTGCGACAGAGGCTAGTGCCCCGGGTTGGCTGACTGTCTGTGCCCTTCCTCTCTGTCTCCCCCTACCTGTCTCCATGGCTTCTGTTTCCTCCTGTTCTGTCAATAAAAATATGAAAAAATATACCCCAAAAAAAATCTTAGCAAAAAAATGGATTGTATATCACAAAATTGTGTGGAAAAAAAGTTAAATAATTTAATATTTGCGGTGTGGTTATCACAAAACATTGATTAAACGTTATATTTTCACACTACTTCTGAGCAGGTACAGCTCTGGAGAAGATTTTGAGCCCACTGCAATTTTATCTTAAATCAACCCCATTGAAAACCTCTGGAATGTGATCAAGAAGATGGATGGTCACAAGCCATTAAACAAAGCTGAGCTGTGTGGATTTTTGCACCAGAAGTGAAATACAGTCAACCAACATCAATGTGAAAGATTTTTGGAGCATGCCAAGATGCATGAAAGCCAATTGTTATTATTATTACACAGGAATATTGATTTCCGAACCCTTTCTAAGTCAAACATTTGTATTTTTATGTTTAAAAAAGAACATTACAGTTTTTGCATCCTTCGAGGTCAGACATCTTTTTTGTTATTTTGACCTGATGTCATTTTCTGCAAATAAATAAGAATTTAGGAGAAATGTTGTCAGTAGTTTATGGAATAACAAAAACATTCATTTTACCCAAACGCGTCAATAGTAAACCTGAGACACTTTGAAGTGATTTCTTAATGTTTTCCATAGCTGTACATAACATTGTGTGATCTTTCAAGAACGGGCTGTCGCCGCTCCACATGGCCACACAGGGGGACCACATCAACTGTGTCCAGCTCCTCCTGCAGAACGACGTCCCAGTCGATGATGTCACCAACGACTACCTGACAGCGCTACACGTGGCTGCCCACTGTGGACACTACAAAGTGGCCAAGCTGATAGTGGACAAGAAGGCTAACCCAAACGCTAAAGCACTGGTGAGAAAGAGGGCTGGTGGGTCGGACGAAACGTGTAAAAGTCGGCCGCAATCGTCAGAGTGAATCGTGGTCACAGTTCTTTTCTGCAGTTGTGGAGAGGCTCAGACACTTTTTTCTCTCTTGTTCTGCTCACTTGTTTCAAATGTTGTCAGTTGTTGACAGGGTTAATGGGAGGAACATGTACAGTAAGTAGCAAAGATGTAGTGAACATGGGAGAATAAGAGAGGCAAAAACACTCGGGCATCTTTCCTCCTCGCCCCCTGGGTGGGGCTGATACTTCAGCTAGGCTCACTTCCTGACAGCCAAGTCACTTCCCCTTTCCATACTGATAAAATTAATCAGCGCTTTGACAAAACATGTCCATCCCTCAGTACAGACCTGACACACTGTTGGAGACAGTAGAAATATTCAGTTCACACATTCATTTGAGCGTTTGTTCATTTGCAGAGTTACATTTCTGGGTAAAGTATGTGTTTCTCTGTGAAGGTTTATGTACGTTTGTGTAGGCTAAGTTGTGTTTAAGTTTGTGTAAGTTGAGACTGTGGGAGCCGTTTGACTGAATGAGTGTTTTGAGAGTAAACACTGACTTGGCACACATCGCTATGTTGTCATGGTTTGTGGAGATTGAAAGTCCGGGTGTGGTGGATTCTGAGGTTTGTTGGCAAAGAGAACCAGGCTGGACATTTTTAACATGATTGAAGCATAGAATTCAACTAAATAAACTTGTCTAAGCGAATTCTCTCATGTTTATATTACTGCATAAAAATGAGAGAAGAAACGTGACACAAATGCATGTATACAAATAGTGGAGTGTTTTATGTTTATAGACTTGGTATTGTGCTGTATCCTTTCTAGAACGGCTTCACCCCACTTCACATCGCCTGCAAGAAGAACCGCATCAAAGTGATGGAGCTGTTACTGAAACACGGAGCATCCATCCAGGCTGTGACTGAGGTACTCTTGGTAGTTTTCATTCCAGGGAACGGAAAATCACGAGCAATCTATGAGGCATCATCTTTTGCAGAATCAATGTGACAGTCAAATTTCGAGTATATAATCAGTTTATGTAACAAATTGAAGGCCTCCTATAATGGTTACTACTGTATATTGCCACAATTTGTGATGTGTGTTTAAAATGATTTAAAATGGGTTAAATGATAAACACTATTATTATGCAAAAATGAAATGTTTTAAAGACATTTCAAATTAATGGGGGATTGGATAATCAGTGATAGATCATTTTGTTTAGGTACAAGTGAAAAAAAATTAGGGATGTGTTTTCCTTACTGTATGTACTGTATTTCCAGTTGTATTCACAACAAGTTTTGTGACTCTCATTCTGAATGTCTTGCAGTCTGGACTCACCCCGATTCATGTGGCAGCTTTCATGGGACATGAGAACATTGTCAACTCTTTAACGCATCATGGCGCATCGCCCAACACCACCAACGTGGTAGGTTTAACCCCTTCAGCAGTTCAAGTGATAACAGTTAGCTTTAGCTTCTACTACGGTTACGTAACTACGGTTACGTACCATGTTGTGTATTTGTGCGTTCCAGAGGGGCGAAACTGCGCTGCACATGGCCGCCCGGGCCGGTCAGGTGGACGTGGTACGATATCTACTGCAGAATGGAGCTAAGGTGGAAACTAAGGCCAAGGTGAGCAGGGGTCAGAGGTTAGGGGGTCACCTGCACCTACAAGTGTAACTGGGTTGTGAATCAATGTGGTTTCATGTCTGTGAACGCGTTGAAGTGAATTAATAGCAGCGTTTGTCTCCCTGAAGGATGACCAGACAGCGCTGCACATCTCCAGCCGGCTAGGGAAGGTGGAGATTGTCCAACAGCTGCTGCAGCGAGGAGCGTCCGCCAACTCAGCCACCACGTCAGGCTACACCCCTCTACACCTGGCTGCCCGCGAGGGCCACGAGGATGTAGCCGCCATGCTGTTGGATCAGGGAGCATCGCTATCGGCATCCACTAAGGTCAGTGGAAGTCCGTTAGGGTCCAAACAGGAAATGAAAGCAAGCACTTTATTATTAGCATTTGATCTATGTTGGCTGTGGTGTGGTTGGCTGATGATCTGTAGGGTCAGGCTAAGGAACATTACTGACATTAATTAGAGAAAAACAGCCCTTTGAAGCCACTGTTCCTCACCACTGATGTTTATTATCAGGATGAAAAGGACATGGAAGCACATTTTATCCCGCTTCCACACATTTAATTGAATTAAGATCTCCTGAAGGTCAAAGAACAAATGTTTAGTAGACTATGGGGAATTGAGGTGTGTGTGCGTGTGTGCGTGTGTGCGTGTGTACGCATGTGCGCGTGTGCTCGCGTGCGTGTGTGTGTCTGTGTGTGTGTCTGTGTGTGTGCATGCGTGCACATAATGTGGGATTGTGTATATTGCCGTGGGCTGTCCTTGAAGGTGACACTTTGTCAGAGAAATAGATTAATGAAGGGTAAACCTACTGCACATCCACCCCCCTCCATCTCTGTCTCATTCTCTCTATGTCTCTCTTTAATACACCCCATCACTGAGGGGCAGTACCTTAAACAGCTGTCCAGAGAGATGACGTCAAACCACAGTGAGACCAGTTGATTGGCTGTGCTTGTACTGCACAGTAAATTGACTGCATAGGGCATCAAGCCAAGTTATTTGTTCCATTTGGCGACAGTGGCAACTTGTTTAAATAAGAACACCATGGAGAATCCTGTTTGTGCCAGTGTGTTGAATCCCTTTGGAGAAACTAGAGAAGGGCAGGCAATAACTGGACATCTAAATCACATGAAGCTAGTACTGAGCTTGAATGACATCATGAGAACAAATTAGGCCAGATGTAGCTTTGTGTGAAATGGGAGCTATCTGTCGTAGTTCTACATTTCTGTGGAAAATATGACCTAATGTCTAAAAATAACCCTCCCGAACACTGAGGGACTATGCCAAGATTAACAGGATCACATTACATGCTAGCCCTTTTTAAATTATGAATATGAAATGAAAACACAGTGATGTAAATTCCCAGGGTATCACAACATTACATATGTTGAATTCACCAAGTCTCTTACGGTACCTTCTGATGTCTTTCACAGAAAGGCTTCAGTCCTCTTCATGTAGCAGCCAAGTATGGGAAGATGGAGGTGGCCAGCCTGCTTCTACAGAAACGAGCCGCTCCAGATGCAGCTGGAAAAGTAGGAACCAAAAAGTGCATCTTCTGAAATATGACATTCCCTTGGCCATCAAATTGCTTCATGTTTTGTGATGTTGTTTGTCATGTGTGAGGTAATTAAGATTCATTCTACAAGAAAATAGAATCCATCCTTCCTATTCCTCTCTTTTGGAATGGATAATGTCAGCCTATAGGCCTTTGACCTCATATCCTGTCTCAGTTCGTCCCTCTGAGACGTAACAGGACCCTGGTGAAGACAGGCTGTTAGAGCTGACACACATCTAGACTTTTTCCAAGACAGCAAACAAGTCCTCAACTAAAACATTCTATGCATAGTTGTTATTTTCACTTGCACTCATTCACCCTACTATAAGACACAGATGTGCACGAATAGACACATGAACAAATGCACTTACAGAAATACACACACACACATAGTGAAAACAAGGAGCATACTTGTAATACTTACTAGATGTGTCAGATATGTGTTTGTGTGTCCGTCCATCTGAAAGTGCTTAACATAATGGCAAGCAGGTATGGTAATGAAGACAGAGACTCTTTAAACATCATTTGTGGTTTAACAGTGCTTGGTTGTGTCACGCTAAAACCTGTACCTGACTAATGGTGCACTCACAGTGCAGCAAAATGCAGGCTATGTGTATTTGACTTTTTGTCAATATATATATAAGTTGGTTTAAGTGTTTTTGAGGAACGGGGCTGTCCCTTTTCTACTTTTTACGCTTTTGTTGAAGAGAGAACAGTATTGCAAAAATCTGAAAGAAGAGGGAGGATAAATACACGGGCATTGGGCTCAATCCAACCCCATGCTGAATATAGCATACTTGTGCCAGTATTAGTCGCTTGTACTAGCTCACCTTAGGGCACAAAAGTACATTTGATGTTTTGCTAGTTCTCTGGATTTCATTCAGTTTTGTGTGATCAGAGGTGTCGCTCTCATACAGGTACCCATCTGAGTAGATTCCACCAGCTCCAAATCTGTTCCTCTTGTCTTTATGTTCTGGCTTCCTACCTGCTGGTTTTTAGCCTCCTTCTAATGCCATGTTGCTTGTGTGTGTGTTTTAGAGTGGGCTAACTCCACTGCATGTAGCTGCTCACTATGACAACCACAGAGTGGCTCTACTGTTGCTGGATCAGGGAGCATCTCCCCATGCCGCGGCCAAGGTACCTGACACACACACACACAGACGGACATTTTAAGCATAATAATACAATATTGGTTTGGGTTTATTCATCTGATTAGAGCCAAGGTCTTTAACCACTTTCTAACACTTAGCTATGTGTTTCGCATCACTCCGAACACACAACTACAGTGTGTTTGTTTACTTTGTTGAGTGTCTCTTTTCCTTGGCCTGTCTGGTTGTCGGTGTCAGTAGCAGTGAGATTTAATCTTTGGATTGGCTGAGCTCCAAAGTCATTGAGTAGTTGAAATAGTACACTTCAGTGAAATGTGGCTACATTACATCATAATGCTAACGGATTGTTTTTATCAGTGATAACAGGAGACGATATAACTGATTTAGCTTCCATTCCTGTCTTTTGAAGAGGGAACCAGAGGATTTATTGAGGAAGATTGTATTTATTGTGATATGAACCACGCTGTGTATGTGGTTCACTCATAGCTGTCTTAAGTTACTTACTGTAACATAGTTAACTAAATAAGAGTGTCCACTAATTGACCGAAATGTAAATGTGTAGATGTTATTTGATTTAAGCTGATGATTCATACTACCGTACCTTCAATTTTGGAATGAATTACAATGTACCTTTAGGATGGAGGAACTGGTGCCGTTAGGGCATTTTAGATGTTTACTTGAAGAACATTTTCTTACTGACTGTGTTTGTTTTATGTGATTGTGTTGCTTTCTTCTTGCTTTTTAATTGCTTTGCTTGTTTACTGTTCAATTTACCGTATTATATGTGACCTACACAGGTCGTTGCTGCAAATTAGACATTGTTCTTAGTCAACTTACCTGGTTAAATAAAATAAATAAATACATGACAGATATTACAATTTTGGTAATGCAGCTGACTGAAAACATTAATACTTCATTTTGGCTATCATGAAAACTGTCGATACTGACCATGCCATGCTACAAGCTACATTTAAGAATTAGCTGGTGTTTATACTTTTTTAGGCTTAGGGGCCCATGTGTTGCCAAAATGCTCATATCTCTCTTACCGCCTTTGTGGAATAGACCATTTATACTGGAATAAACAGTATCCTCAATCCTGTAGTCTCCTCAAGCCTTGTCTCCTTGACTGGACCGTTAAAGAGAGGAGTGGGGAGTGTTTTGTGGGTTTTGGAAAAGACATATGAAGGGGAAAGGGAGAAGTGATTCCCACAAGTTTGAACAGTACACTATTATCTCAAACTGCACTGGCATGTAAAGGCCGGAATCTCAGACAGGCTTCAGGGAAGTTTAAACAAAGTGGAATCAATCTCCATTGTTATTCATTGTAGAATCCACACTCATTCCGCATTGATCAACATTTTTTGTCAGTGTCAGTCTGGGCTGATGTTCAAAAAAGTTGCTGATACAGTGAAGCGGCCAGCTCTGGTCGAAGTAAAGCCCTGGTCACAGGCTTATGTTGTTCCATAGAAAAGCATGGAAACTTAGTTAAATCTCTCGTTGAACCACATGACAGTCAAACAAAGCTCTAAATGTGCCAGATTAGACCATACCCGGTGACATAGAGTCACCTTTGCATTGGCAACAGGCCCTGTTGAAGTGTTGGCTGCCCACTTACATTCAATAAAGCTGTCTTGGCTGAAGGAATCTTGTAAAACCATTCTGTCTCTCTTCTATAAATCTCGTGTTAACAGGCTAGAGTCAGTATGTCTTGTCTACTTTCAATGTGTCTGTGTTTTGTTCATGTGACAGGAAGCAGTCGATGCGTTTTACTGCAGCCAGTACCTCTTGCATAAGTCAATGACAGACAGACACACAGCCAGAAACACAGACACACAGACAGACACAGCCAGACACACAGACACACAGAGATGCAGACATTTCCTATTAATACATACCTAGTATGTGTCAAGAACGTGTCATTTTCACATTTGCCTTCTTTCTCAAACATGGTCTCAACTCTGTAATAAGCTCTTTAATGACCTGCCCCTACCCATGTAGTGTTATACCACGTGGAAGTCCTTCATCTTCTCCTGGGAAACCATTGGGGAATGTTCTAGCTCATTCACTCTTTCTGCCTGCCAAGGACTTTTGTTGTTTAGTAGTGTTTCTCCAGTTACTGGCGAAGAGGGTAAAACATGTTGTTTCCATTCAATCTGGTAACACTACTTAAATCACAAATGGCCAACCAAGCCTATGGGCTTGCATACCTTAGTACCCTTTCCCTTTCATACATCTTCTTCTCTATTCTGTCTTTACTAATGATTTAATCAACATGGTCTGGCCTACTGTACGTTTTACATTTGTGAAGGCAATCCTTTAAGCAAGCTATTTACTGAAATCCTTGTAATTGATTACCAGCACTTCAAAGTTTTTTAATGTTGACATGCCACACAACCCCTCAATCCTCCATGCAATCATCAGATATACAGTACCTCAAACATACTGTACCTCAGACATACTGTACCTCAAACATACTGTACCTCAGACATACTGTACCTCAGACATACTGTAATGTACCACAGATATACTGTAATGTACCTCAGAAATACTGTACCTCAGACATACCGTAATGTAACTCAGACATACTGTAAATCAGACATATTGTACCTCAGATATACTGTACCTCAAACATACTGTACCTCAGACATACTATAAATCAGACATACTGTACCTCAGGCATACTGTAAATCAGACATACTGTACCTCAGGCATAATGTAAATCAGACAAACTGTACCTCAGACATACTATAAATAAGACATAGTCTACCTCAGACATACTGTACCTCAAACATACTTTACCTCAGACATACTATAAATCAGACATACTGTACCTCAGGCATACTATAAATCAGACATACTGTACCTCAGGCATAATGTAAATCAGACATACTGTACATCAGACATACTGTACCTTGGCTGATGCAGGAGCAGTGGGTGATTGAGTCCATACAGACCCGTAGAAGTGAGTAGCCATGCATTGCCCATCTGACATCCAAGTGAATCTGGGCTGGTATTTAGGATAGGCTACTTGTTTTATAGAGGAGTCTGTATCCTAAGCCTAACAAGGACTGGCCAAGCTCCTGCACCATTGGGCTGCCCTCCTGTGGGGCAGCGGCCCCTGTTACAGGGGGTCAGTGGCGTACTCCTGGACAACATCCTGTAGCTCTGCGTAAACATCAAGGTGGTGACTAACTCATGCAGAGTCATGCTCTACAACATTTAAAGAGGACCATACCTCACACTGGAGTCAGCGCAACTAATCTAGTATTACTTCACCTGGATTCTTACTTCACAGCGCATTATTGTTTGGGCTTTCTTCTTGTGCCATTAAACCCTGACACGTATGTGCCCCCATGTGTTCCCAAGAAACCCAGCTCATCACCACAATCTACTGGCTTCTAGTTGAACCTTACATACATCGTGCACCATTGTTTTGTTATTTTGGTTCTGTACTCTATCACTTTGAGTTTGAAAGTTTACAATGACAATGATGTTGAAGTGCAGACTGTCAGCTTTAATTTGATGGTATATTCATATATGTCTGATGAACTGTTCAGAAAGTACCTTTTGTACATGGCCCCCTCTATTTTTGGGCACCAAAAATCATTGGATAGTGTAACATAATGTAGAATTAAATAATAGTTGTCAATATTTGGTTGTATATCCTTTGCAGGCAATGACTGCTTGAAGTCTGTGATGCATCAACCTCATCAGAGGTTGTGTATCTTCTGTGGTGATGCTCTATCAGACCTGTACTGTGGCCATCTTTGATGCAAGTGAAACTGGCAGTCATTAGGCTCAGAAATTAAAATCAATCACTCAAGAATATTGCAAAAACCCTGGACATGCACCAAGTCAACAGTTTAGTTCATCATTATCAAGAAAAAAAACAACAGCTGAACTCAGTTATGCCAAAAGACCCAGTAGAACAAGGAAGACCAGTGTAAAGGAAACTCATGGATGCAGGTGTAGATGTGTCAAAGTCTATCAGACGTAGGAGACTACACCAGCAGGATTACAGGGTACACTACAAGATGCAAACAACTGATAAACCTGAGGAACATAAATATTCTAGCTAAAAGTATTATGGACAGATGAGAAAAAAATCAACATGTACCAGAGTGATGGAAAGAAGAAAAATAAGAAAAGTTCATGATCTGAACTGATCTATGGAAGCAGCGGGCCAAACCCCAAATGTCTACCAGGCGGCTGACACCCTGGAGCAGCGCCTCAACCAGCAGCAACCGATGCTAGCACAATTAGGTTGAATCGCATTTCTCTGTCTTACCCCTTCCCCTTCGTCTTAACCCTAGCCCTTGTCCCTCGAAACCGAGTGGTAAGGGCTAGGGATGAAAACATACCCCTATGAAATGAGACACCACTTGGTTACAGTTGCGTTATCATACATCGTCGCTAGCTGGCTGCTACATCACCAGAGGCGACACATTTAGATCACAAACTTAAAGATATCAAACGAAATCCGCTGTTAATGTAGTTTAGTTTAAACTGTAGACATGCATGATGTCCATTCAAGGCTACACTGTTGTTCACATCAGCAATGTAATGTTTGCGTAGCAAACTAGCAATTTTTTAAAACGTTTCAATTAAGGACATGGTTGCAAATATATATCTATAGAACTGTGTAGAGCACAAAACAAGTCTGTCATAATTTTTAAGTCAATTATTTAAGCCGAAAATACATTTATTGGACTCTTGATGATCTGGCTGCCATTGTTGCCGGTTGCGCATTGTATTCTGGTACCCCTTGGTTTCAGGTAAGCTCTCAAAAATGCTTGGTTTTAAGGGGTATCCACCCCTTCCCCTCAGCCCTACCCCTAGATCAAAATGAGAATTGGGATAGCCCTTACTCTCACATAATCGTGCAAAACTAAGGGGAAGGGGTAAGGGGAATGGGTAAGACAGAGAAATGGGATTCACCCTTAAACTTTGCCATGCAAGAGGTAATACAAATGCTTCATACTCTCCGGTTATCTACCTCTCTGATTATGTCCACCGCTGCTAGTAGTGCACCTGCACCCACCTCACCATCTCAAGTGAGGATGCTGTTTGTGGACTACAGCTCAGCATTCAACACTATTGTTCCTGCTAAGCTCATTTCCAAGCTCAGGATCCTGGGTTTTAACTCCTCCCTCTGCAACTGGATCCTGGACTTCCTAACGAGTAGACCCCAGATGGTGAGAATGGGCAACCTTACCTCCTCCACAATGACCCTGAGCACCGGAGCCCCACAGG
>JACXGM010012435.1:0-23982 GCA_016801145.1 Umbra pygmaea | reverse complement strand
ATTGCCCCCCCCCCCCCAAGCTTGTTTGCTCTGCCGTATCGAGGTGGAACGTGAGATTTGCCATCAACTTGGCTGCTCACTGTTCTGTCTGCAGCTTTGTGTCTAGGGGGTCCCCACCATATGTCTGCATTTAAAGAAGAGGAACAGGAAGTGGCTGGAGCCATGACACCACTAACTGATTCTACTCACAGAAAACCGGTTTCACAGGTTCAAATGCTCATTATCGCAAATATCTCATCAGCCAATCAAGTGGCAGCAAGTCACTTCATTTAGGTATGTAGACATGATCAAGACAATCTTCTAAAGTTCAAACCAAGCATCAGAATGGGGAAGAAAGGTGATGTAAGTCACTTTGAATGTGGCATGTTTGTTGGTGCCAGATGGCTGGTTTGAGTATTTTAGAAGGTGAATTTCCCACACAACCATCTCTTGGGTTTACAGAGAATGATCAAAAGAGTAAATGTCAAGTGAGAGGCAGTTCTCTGGGTGAAAATGTCATGTTGATGGCCGAGGTCAGTGGAGAATTGCCATACACGTTCAAGCTGATAGAAAGCAACATTAACACAAATAACCACTGGTTACAACCAATGTATGCAGAAGAGCAATTCTGAATTCGAAACACAACTAGGGATGGACCGATATGGATTTCTTAGTGCCGATGCAGATTTATTTTTCATCAGCCTTAGCCGATGACCAATACAGGCTGCCGATTTTCTTTTGACGACATTTGGGGCCGATACTGCTTTTACTCCCTCAATATACATGACAAAAAAGTCTCAATTTAAAAAAGGAACATTTATTGAACTTAAAAAAACTATATTTAACAAGTAGTAAAAACAGGTGAGGTAGAACAAGGGGCAGTTCATGGTCTGCAAGTAAACTGTAGCGTCTCCAGCAACACAGAGCTGCCTGTGTGGACGCCTGTCTGTAAATAATGCTGGAAAAATCAATGAATGCAACAGTCGCATATGCCGACACACGTAAAAATGCAAATATCGGCCCGATATACTGGCCGACCGAAAACAATCGGTCTATCACTACATCAAACCTTGGAAGCAGATGGGCTACAGCAGCAGAAGACCCCACAGGGTGCGACTTCTGTCAGTTAAGAACAGAAAACTGAGGCTGAAATTCGCATGGGCCAATCACAATTGGACATTAGAAGATTGGAATAACCTTGCCTGGTCCAATGAGTCTTGATTTATTTTTCCCCACATTTTTTATCCTCCCAATTGTTCTTGTCCAGTTTCTCCCCACTAAACCTGCTACATCGGCAGCTTCACAACACCCCCCTGATAGATGTGGGATGTTGAAGGGCACTCACATGATTAATCTAACTACTGTTCATCCAACACAGAAGCCTTTAGTCAGTTCATGTAGGGCCTGAAATAAATATCTCCATATATTTTGTAGCTTTAACAACTAACAATATATATCTCGATATTTAGTTATTTTAAAAGTTTGGAAAATGTGTACACAAATGTAAAGAAAAAAAGGGATTTTCTTTATTAAAATTAACAAGTGAAGAATTGCACTTTCTTTGACAAAGAGGTGTGCAAGACACAGATATTGTTTTGGAACATTTACCAATCTCTGTCAATTTAATATTAAAATGTATTTTAGTTAAAGAATAACGCTCAATCATATTAGATGTGGTGAGTAAATATGACAAATATGTCAGCTCTATTTAGTATGCAGGGGTTCTCAATCTTTTTGGCATGTTGTCATGACAGTGGCTAACAGTGGGTCACATGAATAAAGAAACAATATGAAACAATTACTTATAGTTATATTGACAATCTTGTGGGCCCATGTTCAGCTGTCCAAAATTGCAGGTTGAGAACCACTGCTTACCTAGGCTACTGGTCACAAATTAACTGCTTATTTTAAACAATTATTT
The DNA here is from genome assembly GCA_016801145.1 of Umbra pygmaea. Lineage (NCBI taxonomy): Eukaryota > Metazoa > Chordata > Actinopteri > Esociformes > Umbridae > Umbra > Umbra pygmaea. The sequence goes on along the minus strand of JACXGM010012435.1, from coordinate 22,082 downwards.
TTTGTGAAGGTTTGAAATGGAATCGCTTTTGGCTCAATGATTTCCTTAATTTTTTTGGTCAAATGATTATTTGCAGATTAGAGAAAAGTAGCCTGTTCACTAACGATACGCTCTGGAAAAATGTATCCACCAGGTTAAAAAAGCAATATAAGCAATCTAATAAAAACAACGGGTAATATGTATTTGAACATATGTCATGCTCCCATATCATTTGTGCCTACATTTACGTCTTTACATATAAGATTTGCTCTTATTTTCCTGCTCTGTGTTTATTTTTAAACGATCAGGAAAAAATTATGTTACTGCAGCAGTTTGCTGAACGTCTCTGCTGGAGCAAACAGCTTTTCAAATTCTCTTCCGTATCCACACTTCTCCCATTTTACTGTGTGATTGTGTCTCAGGTGCTGGAAAAGTATCGTTGTGCGAGTAGGCTACCTCTGGCAGCAATCATTTTACTGCAGTTATGCATGCACAGGAAAGACTCATGTTAAGCATTTAATCTAAAAAAAAAAAGAATTTATCAGAAGTATATTATTTTTACGCTTCAATGTTAACCTTCATGAGATTGACTGCCTCTTGAAGCTATTTAATGTAGACGGGCAAAACAGTTGGACTGATTAGTGGATATGTGTTACTTTTACATGCATTTAACCCTGACCAAGGACCGCTGAGCGGATAGGAGCTCTACAAAATGCACGACGCAGGGCTGTTTTTTTTAAGTGTAGAAACAAATATGGGCGCAGAAAAACATTTGACTAGCACGATATAGGCCTTTTTCATATCCTGCTCAAAAGCAAACTCGAATATACGGACAAAACTCGATATATTGCCCAGCCCTAAGTTCATGTATGAGATAATTATGCTCACCAACTATACCTCCGTGACTGAATTTACAGGCACCTGATCTGCACACAAATAGTGACAAGGTAGAATATCTGACTTCTGTCCCAAATCCCGGACAGCGCTATGTGATTGTGTGCTGCCTCGTGCTGGATGTCCAGGCTAAGTCGGAGAAGCCATAGTCAGGCTCGAACCACTGATTACTGTTGTGTAGTCTCGATGTCTGCTGACTGAGACATTCAGATGGCAGGGTCAGAATTTGTAATAAACATGGATCCATCCTGCCTTGTTTCAACAGTTCATGCTGCTGGTGGTGTAATTGTGTGGGGGATATTTTCTTGGCACACTTTGGGCCCCTAGAAATTGAGCATTGATTGAATGCCAGAACCTACCTGAGTATTGTTGCTGACCATGTCCATTCCTTATGATAATGTACCCATCTTCTAATGGGGTGGGAAATAATTTTAGCTTGAGGGCCACATTGAGATTTTCAAAATGTTGAGGAAGGAATTCTTTAAGAGCATCTTATAAAACAGTTTATAATGGTATGAGCAGGTTAGAATGTTATAACTGAGTGAAGAGAAGAGCATGAGGTCTAAGACCTGTTATCTTATCGATAGGGTAACGTAAGGTCATCCACACACACAAGCCTGTGGCTCATTGTTATTGTAAAGACAGGCGGGGACTTTCTCTCAGTAGGAGTAGAACGCCAAGGACACACCATGACTGAGAGGCTGACTGTGCAGGATTTACAGAGAGGGCACAGAGAGGCAATCAATGGCTGTTCTCATTCTTATAAGCATCAGAACAACTTAGACAGAAGATAACTTATAGCTTATAACTCTATTATCTATTATGTATATTAGACTGTAATATTATTCCAGATCTAATGATTATGTGTTTATACCATTCAGACTAACAGGACAGGTTACTATAGGAGGACAGGTCATCTATGGGGAATCTGTTGAACAACAAGTTCAAGACCATCAAGATAAGGGAAGAGGCTTTTGGGAAGTTCTCTCTTAACTTTTGCACACTGAAAATGTTTTATTTGTGCAATTAAATTTCACGTTAATAATATATTTTTTTAACCTGTATCCAGTCAATGCAAGCTTTCACATTAGATACGTTATTTTTGTGGACGATTCTGCAGCATTAATTTTTTCGGACCAAGGTCGATTTTTAATGCATGTCTATACAGTGTGCAACCATTGTATGTGCATATGCACACTTTGCTAATAACCACTTAATTATTATTTTTTTATTTAATGCTTTTAACCAGGTAAATTCATTAAGAACTAATTGTTATTTACTGCAGCGACCTTTCGCAATGTCATCTGGATTGTTTTTAAAAGGTCAGCAGGAGTATCAGCTAGTACTTTAGGACTGTATAATACACATTACACAGACGTGTATAATTACTAATACGCTGAATGTTACACATTACACAGACATGCACCACACCCCGATAGGGGAGGATCCTCTTTTGAGACAGAAGGAGAAGGAAGAAAAAATACAAAGACAGACAATGAACACGCCAGCACTGAAAGAAAGGAAAACTCTTAGGACAACAATGATATGTTAGCACTGAGAGTGGAGTTTCACTGGTATACATGGCAGACATGGTGTTGAGGATAACAACAAAAGCATTGGAATGTTAATAACAATAAACATGACGGGCCAGTGTAGTCTCCAGAGCCCGTCTCGGGTCATATTACCCCATCCTCCACCAAACCGTCCCTACATGCGTATGTTGCTCCTTAATCCCCTGGGGAACCAGCACCCTTATTTAAAAGTAATAACATCACAACTCCATGACTGATCAGCGAGCCATCTTGATACCTCAATCAGGTTGTGAAACAGATGCACAAGTCTATGTCATGCAAACTAAATGTGCACTTTCACTTTTTTCAGAAGTGAATGTGAGTTTTTGCGTTCAAAATAATTAAATTAGGGTTAGATTAAGGTTACATTTTTTTCAGTTTTAGAAATAGTATTGCATCAATTGTTGTGTCGCCAAAAGGACTGATTCCTAAATGGTGCGTCTCTCACCGCGGTGGATAATCTGGAGGCCAGGGTCATCTCCAGGTTGCCTTTCAGGCCCAGCAGAGCAGGGACCAGGATGAAGATCTCTGTGATGTACTTAAAGGCATCCCAGTGCTAGAGACCCACAAGACAGAGGTGGTGGGGTTAGACGTGTAATGGTTGGTGATCATCTACCGCTGTCTACTATCCTGGCCAGTAAAAAGTACATGTTCCCTATGGGTTCAGTGTCCGCATGTCTAAACTGCAAATGTATCCCTGTGTTACTATATTCACATTCTACATTCAAAGTATTTTTAATCAAGACGTATAAGGAAAAGTAGTCTTCGTAGTATACAGTCAACATACATAAATCTCATTACCACATCTTTTGCATATCGCCTACTGCTATTCATAATAGGCTACCACAGGACAATGGAGTCATACATTTAACAATTCCACCCACATGCACTAAACACAAAAACACCTCCCAAGTGTTTGAACTAAACAGAGCTCCAGTCAGTAGGATGGGCACTGTACCATTCAGTCTCACCTGAACTATGTCGAGCACCATGCCTGCTGACACAGTCCCGAACCCGGCCAGCAGGAAAGGCACCAGGATCTGTAGGGCCATGGTCAGGGGGGACTCCTTGGGCATGTTTCGTGTGGCTGGCCTCTGAATCTCCTCTTCTTCCTCCTCCTGCTCTTCGTCCCCTTCTTCCCCCGACAGTCTGTCCTCAGGAAGCATCGGCTCCGTCTCAGAGTAGCGCACGTCGCCGCCGTCTGATAGGCTGACCGAGGTCCGCGCTACACGGTCCGAGTGCCGACGGACCTCCAGATGAGGCTGCTCGGCCCGGTAACCGTTCCCCTCCGTTTTGGGCCCCAGATCGGCCATGGCTATGCCCCGCTCCTCCTGGAGCTTGGTGTATCCCGTAGGCACCATGGTTTGGAATAGAGACGTGACCCGCCCAATAGGCACCGGTTTCAGTGATAGGCTACTCCAAGCGGTGGCGGCTCCACTCAAACGCACTGCCAGGCTAGGGCCCAGTGAGTCTCCCAGTGTTTGAATGTTCATGCTGTGTGTTTTTACCAGATCCACGGCTCATCTCCTTTCATCCAGGCCAGCGTTAAAGGGGAAGGCAGAGCTGGTTAAATAGGCAGGATAGCCATTTCTGCTATGATCAGCTGTTTGGGGTTATGTCTAGCAGAGATGAAAACAAACCAGAAGACCTACAAGAGAGAAGAGATAGTTTGTGAGCATAACATTTTGATAATACTTTGTGACTTGTCTCTGTCTCATGCAAGCAACACAAACAAAAACATTAACAATCCATGTATTCTCATCAGGGGAGAAAGACTACAGAAACTTCCACTGAATGTGAATTAAGCATGGTTAATAAAAGGGCTTCTGCATGCTAGTCCGACACCAACTCTCAGGTTTCTTCGGCCAGGATAGCTAGAAGATTGTTCAGTCAAATTACTTCTATACAAACTTTCTTTCATAGAGATAAACGGATATTTCTATTCATGCATTATCTGGGCCCATGTGGCACCAGCAGAAGTTATAGTACAGACGGTTGATAAGTAGCAAACTAAAATAAGGAAATTTGATTATTTTGCTTTCAAATAGAACTATTTATTATTTTTTTCATTGCCTGTTTTGATACAATTTTGTGTTTTTGACAGAGAAAAGCAACTGAATAGCCAGACCAAGCGGTTAGCTACAGGAGCTAAATACAGGAGCTACGACGTCACATAAATAAATATCGTGCTGACGTTCTCTAGCTAAACAAACTGGTAAAACGGAAACGTCTTACCTTTAGCAAGTGATAAGAATACTTTATATATTTACTAGCTAACAGGTACCAGGCAGCTGATACTTATTATTGTCCTTTCTCCCTTCGTCTCTGTTTATTTTTCCGAAGGATGCCTGTCTTCCTGACAGCCACAGTGCAGTCATGGTGGGCGGAGACTATACAGAAACAGAGACAACCCACTCAAAGACACGCCCCTGTTATTATTTTTTATCCGATTTGTTTATTAACACCACCCACGGAGGTGGGGCCACCAAAAACGAGATATCTAATTGGGTATAGGTTTTCCTGGTATGGACGTGGTCAATAAATCGACCAGATTTTACATATTTTAAACTACATCCCATACCCACTTTTTTTAAACTATTTTTACTTACAGTATTAATGATTCGATATTTTTGCAATAAAGTTTGTTTAAAGTAAAAACAAGTCACATTTGGGAAAACAAAGTTGAGGTTGAATCACCTCAATGGGGGTGTGGTTGATGCCAATATGATAATGAACTGTCCCAAAGCAGAGAACTGACACACCACAGAGGGACACGTACAATATACAAATGTTTTGATTTGTGGGCGGCAGCTGCCCAGCTGTGTCTATATAAGGGGGCTGCAGACCTGGAGCCGGCAGATATACGGCCCAGGGTACAGTTTTACGGACCATTGGACAGTTGTAGCTTGCACAATACAATTTAAAAGTATAGACACACTGCAGACCTTGAAGGCAACAGGAAAATTAGAAGTCTCATTGCTGCAGCCAATTGTGACTTGTGACAATGTACAATCTATGCTTGTGACTTGAAAACAATGACTTGGTCCCATCTCTGTCGCCCACTATGAAAGTGCTGTGATGCGGTGACCCTCTGTTTGCGGTGTGTGTATGATGAGTCTCCCAGCATGCGCCTATTTTGTAGTGCAAATTTGTGCTCGAAATGCTACTTCCGCCCTTCTAAATTCCATAAACAGACGTTGTTTCGTTGCATTTCGTGCATAACATTAATTCAGTGAAAAATGTAAAAGAGAACTTAAATGGATAGAGACAAATGTGCAAAAAATAAATTGTAAATGCAGTGTGCGTTTGTCTACTGAACCTGGCACGTGCCTCTATCATATCGTTCATATCTAATGCACTTTATTTTTTTATTTATTTATACAGGTAAGTTGACTGAGAACAAGTTCTCATTTGCAGCAACGACATGTGTATGTCAATATAAAATACAACCAGAATACAATGTACAGTAAAAAAAATTAATTAAATGGAATTTAAAAAGCATAAAATAAAAACAATCACCTATAACAAACACGGTCAATAATAAAATGATCTTCAAGTAAACCAATTAAAAGCAATTTAAAAAGCAAAAAAGCCAAAAAACAATCACATTAAACAAACACAGTCAATAATAAAATGATCTTCAAGTAAATGTCTAAAATGCCCTAAAGGCACCAGTTCATACAATTTAAAAGTACATTGTAATTCATTCCAAATGTGCGGGGCAAAATAACTAAAAGTGGATACCTAATTCACTGGATATCTTATAGTAAAAAATGCATTTATTACAGTTTTCCAAACACTCATTTGACTTTAGTTTCACATGTTAAAGCAGAAACATAAATGTAAGTAAATTAATAGTCTGATATTTGTGGGAAAACCACCTGATCTGGGTTATTTTGGTGACTGTACCATTTTTTATAAGACACATGTTTGTGATGGTACTGTTTATATAGAGAAAATGAATGTTGTATTATTATTCTGGTGACAATATATACAAAGTATATTTGCAAACACCGATCTTTATGACATTTGTGTCGTGAGTCTGTCATTTGGACAACATTTTTAGAAACACTGTGCTAAATGAATAACGTTTTGAGAAGAGTTGTTATACCCTTTATTTACTGTCTATGGTTATAACCAAACAGTGGAAAGGACATATACTATGGAAAGCCATTTTTGTCAATATTAAATAAATAAATATGGCTATGAAATAAGTCCTGAAATAAATAAATGACACAATAAATAAAATAAATATTTAAATATAAATTTATAAACGCAGTCCATTCAAATAAATAAATTGTTTTTTATTTCATAATGGTGTTTTTCAAAGGAAATATTTTATTTATTTCAGGGGACTTTTATTTCATAATTCCACATTTATATATTTCAAAGCACTCTTATTTCATACTGGCACATTTCATAATATCCATTTGTTATATTCAAATGAATGGGGCGTGGTTATCTTACAGATTCAAACCAAATCAACAGCACCCGTATTGAAAAACTCGGGCGGATAAGTGATTTAAAGTTTTAATTAGTTTGAGACCGATTAAGCACTGTTTTTGTGTGGAAGATGTCATAGAACCTTCAAGCACAGGTGCGGGACGTCTGCCTATGGAAATTGCAAGTGATATATGCTCGCTACCTTTATGTTGTCTGGTCTATCAACCTGAGAAATCGCGGATCTGTTTGGTGTGTCACAAAGATCTCCTCTGAATTGTACTGGGTAACACACCAAACAGATCCGCGATTTCTCGGGTTGCTATACCAGAAAACACGGAGCAAGCATATCTTCATAAGCTTATGACATCTTCCACACGAACACGGAGCTCAATCGCTCTCAAACTACTTAAAACTTCGAAATTTGTCTATATTTTCAAGATCACTTTCCCACCCGAGTATTTCAATGGTCAAATATACGGGTGCTGTGTGTATGAATCTGTGAGATAACCACGCCCCATTCATTTGAATATAACAAATGGATATTATGAAATGTGTCATTATGAAATAAGAGTGCCTTGAAATAAAAAAATGTGGAATTATGAAATAAAAGTCCCCTGAAATAAAAGATTTCCTTGGAAAAACACCATTATGAAATAAAAAACTATTTATTTTATTGGACTGTTTATATTATTATATTTAAATATTTATATAATTATTGTGTCATTTATTTATTTCAGGACTTATTTCATAGCCATATTTATTTAATATAGACAAAAATGGCTTTCCATAATATACAACACGTCATTTATTTCATGAGTTTTGACCTACGACCCGGAAGTGTTCTAACATGTAAAGCAAAGCAGGAGAGTCCAAACCAAAACAAAGGATGTCTCGACTTCTATTTTACCGATATGTTAATGTACTCCAATTTAGCAGGTTGACGCTTCAAAGGGGGGCAAGATTACTTTGCACTCAAACTCCTGCGGAGCATCTAACAGTCAAACAGCAAAGCAATGGAATAAGGTAGTTTGATCATGATGGTTACTTACAGCGAGCTAGCCAACCAATAATGTAGGAGGATAATCTACCAACAACATATTTCGGCTGAAATGTGGCTTTGGTCATCAGATAGCCCATCGTATAAATACTGCCCTTTAACATCAGCTGAGGCATCAGCTCGACGTCAAGCACACAGCGACATTGTCATTATGCCGAATTTTTCTCATAGATTAAACATAGGATCACAATACATTTAAAAAGTCCTATCCTCTTTAAATTAACCAATAACGTAAAATTTATCTTGGTTGCGGATCTATCTGCAGAATAACGTATGCCAAGGAGAATCTATGCCAAGCTACATTAAAGCTGTTGTTTAGGCTCAGTTAGACACTATTTGTGTTTTTTAAGGCATACACGTATCTAGTTAGTTAGCAGCAGGTCCTAGAATGACACAATTAAAACATTTCAGATACACAGTGCTTCTGTCAGTAGTGTGTATCCAGTGTGATAACATTTGCAGCACATTTATATCTCCAGGACCATCACCTTAAACAATCCTAAAAAGAGGAATGCCCTGTCTCTGCCCATGCTGAACTCACTGAGAGATAACATCCTGGCTGGCATTGACAGTGATGACCTCAGAGTCATCATCATAGCAGGTAAGATATCACCAGACCATTGACCCATTATCCAGTGTCCATCCCACTCTTCATTGACACACCTGGGTTTCACCTTCCAGCTAATGGGCCTGTGTTCTCCTCTGGGCATGACCTGAACGAGCTGACGTCATCACAGGGCAGAGGTTACCACACCAAGGTGTTTGAGGCCTGCTCAGAGGTGAGTATCGTACACAAAGACATATTTTGTCACTCGCAATGTTATGCACAAACACACTTCACATTGCTATTGCAGGTTATGACCTTGATACAAGACATTCCTGTTCCTGTGATTGCCATGGTGAACGGGGTTGCTACAGCAGCAGGATGCCAGCTCGTTGCCAGTTGTGACATTGCTGTAGTGTCAGAGAAGTCCAGCTTTGGTACGCCAGGGGTCAACGTTGGTCTGTTCTGCTCAACGCCAGCCGTAGCTTTAGGAAGAGCTGTCCCCAGGAAGGTATACAACACAGATTTTCAGTTTTACTATCCTAACACTTTAGTCTAATCTTAACCCTAACCACAACTAGTTTTACGTTAAACATAACCTGACCCAAAAATATACTTTTTGTTGGACATTTTGTGGTACGCTGATATATTCAGACATTTTGCAGGTAGCGTTGGAGATGCTTTTCACAGGAAAACCGATTTCAGCCCAGGATGCTTTGCTGCACGGGCTGGTCAGTAAGGTGGTTCCTGACGAGCGTCTGGAGGAGGAGACGTTAGCCATTGCGCAGCGTGTCTGTCAGGCTAGCAGGCCGGTTGTAGCCCTCGGCAAGGCTACCTTTCACAGGTATGTGTCTCAATCTACAGTTTTTTACCACAATGAAGAAGCCAATCCAGACATGCATTCCTTGTAAAAGAGGCAGTCTGTGACTTTTGCAATGAACAAACTGTTTTTAAAACCTTCCATTTTAGGTTAGATGTCCAATATCTTGTGTATTCTGCAACTGCATAATGAATAGGTAGAATCAGCATAATTCTTCAGTTAGCCATGATATTACAAGTTCGAAAGCGACTGGTTTTGATGACATTGGACACAAATGAACACATACAGTTAGGTCCGGAAATATTTAGACATTGACATAATTGTCATAATTTTAGCATGCTCAATGGTGCCACTTTTACAACCAGTGGCAACCAGAATATTTTATCCTTGACTTCTGCTCAAGCATGTCACCAATCATCACACAGTTCAGTATGGTGGGGGGTCTTCGTGGCGTAGTGGGCTAAGATGTTGGAGCTCCAGATTTTTCTACTGGATACCATCTAATACACCTTGCATGCAAAAATACAATTGTTTGTCTAAAGACAAATACTATATACATACAGAAATATGTCAAAATATATAACTGTATCATTATGACGTTTTGATCCCAGACAGATGGCCCAGGGGCGGGATGCCGCCTATGAGACAGCCTCTCGTGTCATGGTGGATAACTTGGCTCTTAGAGATGGTCAGGAGGGGATACGGGCCTTCATAGACAAGCGGAAGCCTTTGTGGACAAACAGGGCAGAGAAGGCCCATGAGTGATGTCTGCCAGGCTGGCCTGCAGCTCTCTGCTTGGGGTCTCTAGCCTCTGGACTGGAGGCTAGAGACCCCAAGTGAATCGGTGAATCGGTGAACTTATCACTAACTGAACCTAAATCCATCACAGAACACACACATGCTTGAGGGAGCCATTTTGAAGTGAATTCCCAAATAATTATGGTGATCATGTGACAATTCTGCAGGGCTGTCTTCATGTATGCCCTGAGGAGGCAATGCGTTGACGGTAATATAAAGCTCAACTTGAGATTGAACCATAGTATAAAGGATGTCTAGAACTGATTGGGCACTGCTTGTAGTGTGCGTGTGCAGTATCAGAAACGACGTTTAATGTATATAATAAAAATAAAACATTTAGTTAAGAACCGATGAAGCCAATCCGATTTTTATAACATATACACCAGTGGCGGCCGGTGATCCTTGAGAACGGGTTCATAATACTGTCCTGAGTAGGGGGGAATCTGAACCGTATAACAAATTGGGTTTGGTGTGTTACACACTGTTCCATTTGCTCTGGTCCTGAACATAACATGAGCCCTACCTCCCCAATTAGGATCCACCGACCGAGGCTGACATACATTTGTAATAATAATTGGTCCTATGACAAAATGGGAAAGTATTGTATAATATACCCTTTGTTAACATGCTGAAGCTGCAGTGGTTAATGAATACTATAGGAGGACTTGTAGTTGGCTTGGTATTTATTGAGGCATCAATTAAATGTTTAGCAGAAAGACTAATAGACTAATGAAGACCAGTACTGTACAACAGTATACAGTACTAACAATCTATTACTCAATGCATTAGCACTGTATCACCATGTGATGGCACTATTGCACACGTTAAAAAGCAAAGGCATTGAGAATAGAATGCTCTATGATTAGCCTTTTGAATTGCTGGCATCTGTTTCCCCTACTAAAATAATTTAAATTGACAAATATACATTGAACTTTGTGGTCCATGCTTTAAAAAGGGACTTTACTGATGTAAAATAGGGGAATAGGAATAACATTTTGTATGTGAGGGGGAAAAACTAAATTCTCACTCACACATTTACACACATGATATGAAATATTCACCCAAATGTGTTTTATTAAAGGAAAGTCTCTGAAGATTGATCTGATTAACCATTAAAGAATTAATTTGTTAACATAAAAGTAATGATGACATAAAGAATAAAAAAATTAAACAGTATCTCTATACTGTTGGACAATTAAAGCATTGTATCAAAATAAGTACATACTTGAGAACAAGCTTTACAAGGTGTCTAAATAAGTCTTCAATTGTTCACCAGTACGTACTGATGTGTGGATGGAATTATTTAATATGATGGTGAATGCACTGGTAACTGAACAGTGAATTTGACTGGTGCAAAAATATAAGATATTTGAGCGGTGGTATAAATATGAGTTTGTGATTAAAGCATTTTGCTGTACTTCAATACTGGCACACATTCTCAATAGACCCTGCAGCTAACCACTACATGTGGTGACAAGAAAATTCATGTACTATAATATTAATTCATATTCAAGTAAACATTTTAGAGGGATGTTGTTTTGTACTTCAGGGTTGGAAAAAGGGGAGAACAAAATACAGTAGTTCTCTGTTGGATTTTACAATCTTCATATTGGGTTTATACAAAGACCCTGGCTCTGATACCCAAACATAAACAATGTAGTTGGGTTACAGAAATGCATTGTGATTACTTGGAATTACAACCATCTGTAAACTAAGCAAGTACAACATAATCTTAATAAACCTGTTTTAAAAACAGTAACTATACAGTGGATGCGCTTTAAAATTGAAATTATATCTAGAGTGAACTTCAAAAGTCTACACACCTTGGTATTCAAAATGCACATTTTATGTAAAGGATGACATACATCTTCAACATCATTATGTAACCAACAATATTTAGGTGAACAACAGAGGAGTCGTTTCATAAATAAAATAAAACAAAAAATAAGCAACTGTCAATGCCTTAGTTGCATAAGTATAACTAATACTTTTTGGAACAACGTTTTGCTTGGGAAAAACAATGGTTTTAATATGCAGGGAGTGTCCAGTCCTGACAGAAATCCCTGCATCTCATTCAAGGTTACTGTTGGTGTCTTGGACAACGTCCTGTTGAGCTTTCCCCCTGCCCTGTCGTCAAATTTGGATGGAAATCCATGGCATCCAGGTGTCATCTTACTTCCACTACCTAACGGTGATCTTCAGAGTTCAATGACATAACTGTGATGCCTTTAAAACTGACCTGAAACGTCGGTTAGCTCCTTGTGGCGCACGGCTATTTACGCAGTTTAATGGTGAACAAAGATCTGACCTGATTTGTTTCGATTTCATCCTTTACATAAACAAACTCTGCATTTTCGAAATGGTGTGTAGACTGGATATCCACTGTATATTTGACAGCGATTTTAATCGTCGCTGCTCTCTAATTCTATTAGTTTACATAGCTTTTTTTCTTCCCTTGACAAGCATGTAGAGTTAATGGACCTCTAAAGAAGAAATCATGGGAAATAATTTGTAAAAAAATAAAGATTGAACAGAAAAAAAGTCACTGAGTTTTTCCTCACCAGGAGATGAGTCCCCCGCTACGGGTAACTTAAATAACCCAGTACATTAACACAAAATCATTTACTGTGCATTTTATACTCTAAAAGAGAGATATACATATATACTTTTAATTGCCTGTCGTTAATGTTTTAACATCCCAAAAATAAAACAACTCTTCATTGGGTGTTAAAGTTGGGGTCAATAAAAAGGTCAGAAGCTGGTGCAGCGCTAATGACGCTGAGTGACTGTTAAGGTCAGTATGTCACAAAACAAGCACAAATAAAAAAACTTTGTCCAACAAGCCTACCGCTTTTCACTGCTGCCACAGTGACTCCGCCTCAGTTTTGCCGTTCTGTCTCCCCATCGCACTTCTCTCAAAGCAACATGGACTCCTGCATGGCGAAAGCCTCTGGTGCGTGCCTGTAGTGTGGTCCTCCGAACAGCGGGGGGAGCTGTTGCCTTATGGTAGGCTGCTGCTCCTGGAACTGTGTCCTGTAGTGAGCCAGGCCGTCCGGGCCAGGGGGGAACGTGAACTCCTGAACGGGGGCCATTTGGGCGCTCTGGAAGCTAGGAGAGCGGGGTATACTTCCAGGGGAACGTTTCATTTTGCCGTCCTCCTGCTCTACCCACGGGGGCAACTCCGCTGTCCCTATCCAGGCTGGCCCCCCTCTCCTGGGCCCCTCGTACCTAGTGTAGTCACCGGGTGGGTACCCAGAATGGGTGACCGCAGGCGAGTTGAGCCGTGTGGGCTGGCGCAGGTAGGTGGAGGCGCTGCTCCCGTCCACCGGCTGCACCGTGCGAAGATCCAGGGGGGCCTCGCTGGTCCTGGTAGGCGTGGCTGAGCTGGAAGGCTGTCTGCGGTACGTGGCGTATGAGCTGTTCATGAGCCCCTTGTCTGGGGAGAGGCTGGGCCGCTGGGTGGTGGCGTACGCCCGATCCCCATACATCAGACCCGGAGGTGGAGCTCCCCTGGAAGATGGGGGCGCGTACGGCCTGTTCTCTACCAGCCCCCTCTGCTCCAGGCTGGCGTTGTACGGAGGGTAGTAGAGTGGTGCCATAGCAGGCCGGCTGGGGGAGTACTGCTGGAGCGGTGTGTGGTACTGGTACTGACTCACAGGGTTGGGGTGGACGTAGGGTTTACCCACAGCAGGGCTGTTTAAGGACATGGGGGCGGGGAGTTTGGCCTGCCTGACTACTGGTCCGACGGAGACCTTGCTGGCTGCCTGGCTCGGGGTGTGCACGAGGGCCGACTCGCTGGGCCTCATATGCGTCGGCGGCCGCTCTAGCTCCACACCCTCTGATAAGTCCTGCTCTGCCAACCCGGGAACGTTGTCATACTGGGAGGCGTTGGAGCCGCGGTCGGAGCCTGGGGTGAAGCCTCTGGAGCGGGGGCGGCGGTGGAGCAGCTTGACGTCATCAGGGCTGGAGGGGGCTGTGGGACCACCCACCTTGACCTCCCTGGCCGCCGCTGCCTTGGCCGCCTCCAGCTTGGTCTCGGAGGGCTTGACCCAACGCGGGGCGATGTGGTTGGACGCACCGTAGACTGGAGGCTTCGCCCTATCCACCGGTGGAGGGTTGAAGTGCGGCGAAGGCATCAGCACCGGGGACGGCGTTGGAGTGGACCCTCTCTCGGGGGTGGCGAGAGCGGCGACCGAGGGCTGGTTATGCTGGGGGTCGTGTGGGGCAGGGATCTCCCCAGAATCCCGCGACCTGGCCTCCTTCTCCGGCTTGTTTTGCCGGACAAGCTTTTCCAGGGAACCCTTTCGTGCCCGGCTGGGGGGCCGGCTATCCTGTTTGCGTTCGGGGGAGGGGCTGGGAGCCTTCTGGGGCGGGGGTTCGGCTGGCTGGGAGTGGCTCTGACCATTAGCCACATGGTTCTGGTTCACCGCCGCGGCCGGCTCTGGAGGAAGCAGCCCAAGAGTTTTCTTGGGTTTCTCATCATCTTTACCTGCAAAACAGACAGAATATGCATTTGAGCACCTGACAGGAGCACACTAAAACAAAAGGGCATGTTTTAAAGAACATGAATATTCAAAAAGGGCAATATGGATTCATGCAACATCACTGCCGACGGGGGTGAAAATAAAGAGAGAATTACATTCACCACAGACGAGAACCCAACCAAGGACATAAAAAATACAACATCTGAAATATATCTTATATTACATTCTCAGAGTGGGAGCCTGAAGCGTCCAATTAGGAAGTGCCACTCAACGATGTAGCCTCGAAGAAATTATGACTTTCCACTTGGTTTCATTAAAATGTACTTAGCTGCAGCTTCAAACCTCAACTTCAGAAGGTGAGGCTGAAATTGTGCTTGGCTAATGGACTGTCCTTAAAAACCTAAAACACTTGTTTTGGGTAGCCCAGGTAACATAAGGTCACAAATCATTCATCAGTCCACTCTGTGCAAAACTGAGTGTATTCTGGGATTTTCGATCCTGTGTCGTAAACATAAACAGTACAGGTGGCACATAGATACACAGAAACGAACAGTGAAGGTGTTACGCTGAATGTGTTGGGGGGTCTGGAAGGAACGGGTGGGTCCACAATCACCATAGAAACCAGGAGAGACGAGCTGGAGAGAGGAAGTGGTGTTGAAATTGAACCAGGAAGTGCTGCCACTGACTGAGTCATGGCTAGATGGGATACAGCTCATGTCAAAGTGATGTCACATTCTTACCGGACACAATAGCAGCTAGCTAGTTAGACTTTTAATGTAATTTTTTTTACATTTAAGTAATTTAGAGGACGCACTTAACCAGAGTGACTTACAGTGACATCGTGTGCTTTGCTCAAGGACACAATGACATTTGGCACAGGTGGGAATAGAACCGGCAACCTTCCAACTACAGGTGTGAATCCCTAAACACTGAGCCTATTGACGCCCATCGTACATGTTTATACAAAGTAAGCTATCCAAACAATTATCTGAACTGCAACAATGGATGTGAGCCTGTTAAAAACGTGTGTTAAATAATTTTTTGTTTATTACGATGGGTGAGCGGTATAAATGAAAAAACGTTAGCTAATACCCTCTGGTTCTGGATGCATAGTCTAAACTGAGTTGTAGAGATGATGCTGCTTATTTATATTTTATATGATAATATCAAGTCTCGGTCCTAGTCTTTGAGGATGTACTGTAGCAGAGGAATCCAATTAACAGTATTAAGGATTCAACAGGAAATGTGTTCCTCGACAAACATGTTCCTTTGGGTCGCCAAGTAACTGGTTGGATACAATGTCCACCCCGAAATCAAATATTAACACAAATATTACCCTATTCAAACTTTTATTTAGGCTCTTACAGAAAACCTCACCCAACTATTTAACTGTCATTGTTTGAAGAGTTGTGTTACTGTTTGTAAATCACTACATGACATGCAGCTGGTTCACTGATAGCAGATTGGTTGAATATAGAGGCTGTAAGTACCGGTACTGCAGCTGAAAAAAAACCTCTAGCATCAGATGCTGCTTATTATCCTGTCACCAGGAAGAGAAAATAGCCCTGTCACAGTGTGGAAACAGCCAAAGAAACAGGATGCTACTGTGCATTGGTATATGTCATCATTTAGCTTACTACTACAAATGTTGGCTAGTGACCAGCCATTTCTTTAGACAAGATCTTATTACCTCAAAATATCGACTCAAAGTATCTGAGTAATAGCTGAGCTAGTAATTTTTTTCCATTTATAAATCATGCCTGTTTAAAGTTGAGTATAATTGCTGTAAACTTCGCAATTAACCAGCAGAGATGAGACTGGAGGTAACAGAAAATGCATCCATTACAAGACTCCAAAGTCATCTAAAGCGATAGCCGTCTGGGCGGAGTTACAGTTGCGGCAACGCTTTGAGTGTTTTGTAAGAGAACTACAGGGCAGTTGGGACAGACAGGCGACAGACAGACGGACTGACGTAAAACGGTGGGAGGGATGAACAGATGATGACAGAGGGAAGACCAGTCAGGGTAGCCCACCGGTTACTGTTGTAGGAGGGGATGTGGCCCCCACTCACACCCACACTTTTGTAGGCTGGGCCCAGCCAATGGGAGGAGGAGGAGAAAACACAGATTAAGCAAGACAAAGAAAAAGCAAGATTAGACACAGACACACTTTCACTAATAACTATACTACACAGCAGTGAGCAGGAGACCTGCGTTTGTGAGAGAAAAATGTGACCATGTGGTTGAAGATGCATTCCTCATAATTGCAAAAGTATTTTTTAGGCCCCCCATTTAAGTCCAGATGTGTGTAGTATGTTGTTTATGTTATGTGTTCAATATAAGTAGAATCATATTCTTACCAAAGATAAGTTGAAATACAACTTTTGTTTTTCACCTCTATGGCAGCCATTTTCCCACGTAGCATAAATCTCCACCAAATTGTGTGACATATTGTTCGCTAAAGTGGAGAAACTACAGTTGGCAGAACTGTCAATGAAACTCAAGAGGGGGAAATTTAGATGGCATCTATGTTTATGGACTCGCGTTTAGCTGTCGGAGTTTCGACATGAACAGCCTATGCAACGTGTGCTCCATCATGTCATCTGAACAGTTGTGATAGTATACAGTGTCTTGCATAAGTTTTCCCCACCCTTGGACATTTCCACATTTTGTTGTGAGACAATCTGGAATGAATTAGAATTGTATTGGGATTTTTACAATTTGTTTTACACAACACATTGAACATTTTGTATGTGCAAGATTTTTTGAGTCAATACTTGGTAGAATATCCTTTGAGTCCAATAAAATCTGTGAGTCTTTCCGGGTATATCTCTACCAGTTTGCACAAGGATCCTGCCATTTTAGAGAATTCTTTCCTTGCAAAATTGCCTAAGTTCTGTCAGCTTGGATGCGGACCATTGCTTAACAGCAATATTCAAGTCCTTCCAGAGATTCTCAATCAGAATGAGGTCTGGGATCTGACTGAGATATTCATGTTCTTGGTTTTAAACCACTCCAGTGTAGTTGCCCTGTTGGCTGTATGTTTAGGGTCATTATCCTGATGGAAGGTGAACCTCTGCTCCAATCTCAGATGTCTTGCAGACTAACAGGTTTTCCTCTAGAATTGCCCTGTATTTGACTGCATCCATATTCCCTTCATCCCCACAACATGATGCTGCCACCACCATTCACTATGGGGATGGTGTTTTCAGGGTGGTGATCAGTGTTGGCTGTACACTACACATTGTGTTTTGCGATAAGGTCAATCATTAAAATTTTGGTCTCATCAGACCAGTGAACCTTGTTCTACATTTGCTGTGTCTTTTCCAGCAATGTATTTCTCCTCACCGCACGGCCATGAAACCCAGCTTTGTGGAGCTACTGATTTACAGTTGTCCCATGGACGGTTTCTCCCATTTTAGCTGCAAATCTCTCCAGCTCCTTCTGTTACAATTTGCCTCGGTTGCTTCTCTGAATAATGGCCTTCTTACCCATCCACTTAGGTCTAGGCAGAGTTGCAGTGGTGCCATATTCTTTTCATTTTGTAACGATGGACTTAACAGTGCTCCAGGGGATTTTCAAAGTTTGGCCTATTTTTTTATAACCCAAACCTGGGTTTAATTGGTGCTTCTCCAGAACTCTATCCAAAACTTGTTTTGATAGCTCTTTTTTTTTGTATATTTTTTTATTTTACCTTTATTTAACCAGGAAAAAAACTCATTGAGATTAAAATCTCTTTTTCAAGAGTTTTGATAGCTCATTGGTCTTCCTGATGCTGTTGTTTACATATGATATATAACAAACTCTGGGGCCTTCCACAAACAGGTGTATTTATGTTAAGGTCATGTGCCACTATAATTGCACACAGGTGAACTCCATTCACCTAATTATGTGAGTCCTGAGAGCAATTGGTTGCACCAGATATCTTATTTAGGGGTTTCACAGTAAGGGGTTAATAACAAATGTCAGATTTTTTTATATTTTTATTTAACATTTGTGTCACAAAAAATATATTTTTCACCTTCAAGGTGTTGAGTATGTTGTGTCAAACAAATGGTAAAAATACTTATGTAATCCTATTTCATTCCAGGTTGTCACACTACAAAATCTGGAAACATCCAAGGAAGGCGAGTACGTATGCAAAACACTGTATGCATATTGTTGTATTTATATCAAATGCAGATATTATATTTTTTATAAATGCATCCAGGTAATAGACATGTATAAGGCTACAATAGTATACATGGTAAATAGCTAGTCTAGCTTTCTAATGGAAATTCAATAACAAATAATCCATACTTACTAAAAATACATTTTAAAACTCTACCATTAAACATTTTACACTCTAGAATTATTCTATAAATATGAAGGTTAGACCATGTTGTCATATTGGACTCCAATAAAAATGTTCTCTGTAACAAAACATTTTCTTTCTTTCAGAATATGCCATCTCTGAAGTGTCTCAGATTTTTCAAATTGTGTCTTTTAGTGCTAGCAATATGAGATTGTGATTGGATTCCCTCTTAAGTTAGGCATCAGGAGTGCTAATAGCAGCAGACATTTTGAAACACGTAGCTAAGAACCTTCTAGTGAGAGTGGTATATTCCGAAAGTCCAATGATGTTAGAGTGCGGGCCCAACATCTAGACATAACAGAGAAAGCGTAAGTACTAATCTAGACACCTCAAAGACACAAAGTACAAATCGGGCTCGTTTTAGCTTGACAGCACCGATATAGTCTTTAGAACCTAGATGTTGTAAATATAGTGGAATGCATCTTTAAGCCTGAATGTACTGAAGAAACCTATGCTAAAGTAAGTGATGTGTGTGTTTTTGCCATCTTTGAACTGTGTGTGTGTGTGTGTGTATGTGTGTGTTTGTGTGTGTGTGTGACGGTATAGTGTAATGTATTAATCAACATGTCTGTGACTGTATAGTGTAATTTATTGATCAATGCGTGTGTAACTGTATAATGTAATGTATTGATCAAAATGTGTGTGACTGTAATATATTGATCAACATGTCTGACTGTATAGTGTAATGTATTGATCAACATGTCTGTGACTGCATATCATGATGTGGTCAGTGTGTATGTGATAACATGGGTAGGCTAGATGGTGTGTGTCTGTGTGTGTGTATGTGAGTGTGTGAGTGTGTGTGTGTGACATGATGACATGGTAGGCCACCTGGTGTGTGTGTGTGAGACATGATGACCTGCCAGGCCACCTGGTGTGTGTGTGTGAGACATGATGACCTGGTAGGCCACCTGGTGTGTGTGTGAGACATGATGACCTGGTAGGCCATCTGGTGTGTGTGAGACATGATGACCTGGTAGGCCACCTGGTGTGTGTGACACAGGAGAACCTGGTAGACTACCTGTTGTGTATGCGTGTGAGACATGATGACCTGGTAGGCCACCTGTTGTGTATGCGTGTGAGACATGATGACCTGGTAAGCTACCTGGTGCGGGCAGCTCCAGTTTGGACCTCCTCAGTTCAGCCATGTTATTCTGCAGCTGCTCGATTACAAAGTCATCCTCAAAGAAGAAGTCCTTAGCCAGTGTGACCTGTAGAAACTCCACCAGCTCCTCCATGGAGAGCTTCAGTAGATGCTCTGTAAACACACCATATTACAGTTTGCTCTGTGCTGGAGTTTGTTGTAGCAGTCTGAGCTCCTTACTATGATCCATGCGTGCTTCTGTTGATGTTTGTTAGACCCTTTCTTGGCCACTGATTGTACCCTTCCTCTCCGTCTGCCCCTACATAGCCACTTTCCGACCAAGTACGTAGTTACAGGAACAGTCCACTTCTCAAAAGTTCTACTAACTCCCCGAAAAGCGGTTTTGCGTTTTTGCATTCGCACTGGTCAAGTGGCCATAGGAACTGGTAGGAGGGATAAGGGAGTGACGCAAGCACCGCACTGGTCTTTTTATATAGTTGTAACTAGACTTTAGCGTAGCGCCACATACAACTTTTCACAGTTGAATGTTTGTAACACTGGGTGTATGATTGGAGATAAGTGTGTAAATTATCTTAAGTATGGGGATGATCTGGTTGTTCTGCTGTTTGCTGTTTGTTTGTTCAGATTACTAGGCTGAAAACGACATCCAATAGAATTATAAAAAAGAGAGTGTTGTGTCCTCTTAACGGAGTTCGAACGGCGGCATTTAAAAACTAGGCTGAATCATAGAAATTGAGTAGCTACTTAACAGAGAAACACAAAAGACAAAGGCTCCAGCATAATAGGTAATATATGCAACAGACAACGAAACGACGGGCGTGACTAGTTGGACCAATCAACGTAGACCTAGGAAAAGGGAAAGACCCTGCTCTGAACAGGAGCTGAAAGAGTTATAGGAACTGCGGTGCAAGGAAATAAATAATCCTGCAATTTCTTCTATCGGAACACAAGAAAAAAAGGGTCATAGGAACGTTATGTTCTAGGAACTGCAGAAATCCCTGTGGTCGGAATGTGGCTCATGTCCATCTACCTGATCTCTGCTTCTCGCTCTTCTGTCAAAGAATTAACCCCCCCCTCCAAAATAATTTTAAAGTTATAGCCTAGGTCTGACATTGTAAATAGAAAGTATGAGAACATTTCTCGCATAATATTTGATCCTTCAGTATTGTTTAAACCCCCAGACTCGCACAGCAGACCCTAGTCTTACTCTTGTGCAGTTTAAGGACAGTGTAGGACATGGCTGTCAGGATTCGCTCCCCTTCTAGGATGTAGATGTCCCAGATCCTCAGGGTCAACGTGAAGGGGGTCTGGAAGAGAGAGAAGAAAGTAGTGATGTGACCACAGCTATTTGCTAAAACTTTCATTAGACCAACAGGAACATAGGGTTTGCTGAGAAAATGAGTCCTAGTTCAAAGCCAGACGGGTTGAAGGCCCCGAGACACAGAGAAGAACCTGGGTTTCAAACACTCACCCTGTCCAGGAAACACTGGAAGAACCACTTCATGGTGTACAGGCTGCTGAACACCTCCTGTGAGTCCTGGAACATGGAGGTCAATGAGCTATTACCACTGTGTGTGTGTGCTTGTGTTAAACACAGCCCATGACCTTGGTTTAACAAGAGTGATGATTCAGCCACTTTGCCTAAGGCATCATATTAAATGCTGAATAAATGTGTTTCTGTGCGTGTGTGTGTGTGGACATGGCATCTCTCATTAAACCAGTCTTAATGTCAACACATCAAACGCTGCATTTCTCCTGCTGTAAGCCCCCCCCCCCCCCGCAGCCAGGATTAGGACTATTTATTTACCGCTACACACAAGTGTGTGTGTGTGTTTCCTGTGCGGGCCTCACCAAGTGGGACTTCAGTTTGGGCATCGTCTTTTTGATGATACGGTCATGGTGCTCCTGGAAGCGCAGCAACTTTGGGAAGCCAGGAACGAAGAAACCTGTTGGAGACAGAGGAGGTTAGGAGACAGTAGGAGACAGTCGGAGGACAGAGGAGGTTAGGGGACAGTAGGAGGACAGAGGAGGTTA
>JACXGM010012434.1:0-23964 GCA_016801145.1 Umbra pygmaea | reverse complement strand
TGTGTGTGTGTGTGTGTGTGTGTGTGTGTGTGTGTGTGTGTGTGTGTGTGTGTGTGTGTGTGTGTGTGATGAAAGGGGGACCAGACTGAATATGTGTAGAGGACATTGTTTTATTAAAGAGCAAAAGTAACCATAATGGAAGCAAAGAGAACGATCTCCTCTCTGTTTTACTTAGTGGCAGTTCAGAGTGAGGGATGGACGTTACCCACAGGGGGCAGAGTGACAGATCTTGGCTGTGGAGTGGATCATTCTCCTGGTTGTAAGAGGGGCTGCAGAGCTGAGACACTCTGCTGGGGTCACTGCAGGCAATGAAGCCCTTCACTCCTCTTACAAAGACACATAATTCAACGCATTTTCATGGCTTTACGTTAACCGTATGCAATGGAAATTTCACCATATCACATAATGTAGACAGACTTACGATATGGCCATTCAAATCTGAGCTTTTGTACGTATTGAATCGCCATTCTACCGGAACATTTCCAAGAATAGACCAATCGGTTATAATTTTAAGTACTTGGGGAATGCTTAGTGCAGGCATGCTAGGATAGTGGGGTTATGGGTATGGTAAGGTGAGGTTAAGGTTAGGGTAAGGTGAGGTTAAGGTTAGGGTAAGGTTAAGGTAAACTGACTTTTTAATGTTTCATAACTGTAAAAGGCTTAATGTTTCCCTGACTTCGTAAACGTACATGTGTATGAATATTTACCATTGTACAATTTTTTACGTATCGCCATGGGAACAGCCTGCGTAACTCACAAGCGCTCTCACACAAAACACACGCGCACAGAGGCACAGTCTGTTCTGGAAACATTGTGTGGCACCCAGAGGAGGCAACAGTTTAATTCCAGTTGTCCAAGCTGACAATCACAACTGCCCCAAGACAGAATTTTACCACAACTAGAAATGGCACCTACCTAGATCATCAACATTGAGCCTTAACTAAACATTTAAACTAGAAAAAGAAACCAACATGTTTCTGACACAAAGCTATCAAACCCATGTAGGGATGAATCCCAAATTAACCAGCGATGTGCGCGTTAACCAACCAAACTAATTCAATTGGATTCTTGTGGTCACAAGTCTGCATTTATTACATTATCACTTCCTCAGTAAGGCCACTACAAGGAAAAAATAACCCTTGGATGAATGCAAAGGACATTTGGAACACCGCCTCACAGTTCCCCAAATGAGAACAAAAACAAACTAATGATCCCTGCACTGCAGGAAACAAAATGTATACTAGTCCTTTCTTCTGCCCGTAAAATGCTACAGAAAATTATGAATGAACAAAACAGCACTGCTTTTTGGCGACCTCAGATTAAGACAGGACATTCTCACAGGTTCTACTTTGCTGATGGATTTTGCTAGTCATTCAATGAGATGTTGTTCTGCCAGGCGGTGCCTATCTCATAGAACCGAGGTTACGTTAGTAACCGTCTAATGTCGGGCAACAGTGTTTGAGTAGCTCGGACAGGGTCGAGAACGACAGTAGAGAATGGGTTTGCACAACTCTTTATTCTGACACATTTAGTGTGCCGGAGAAGAAAATGTGTGATTTACGAGTCTGTTGATTGTTTTCTCTGACTCCCGGGCCAACTTTCACTGACAGTGCAAATGTTTATTTCAGACTGAAGATCTCTGTCACTTTGTAAAACCAATTGACCTAGAAATAAATCTGGAGTACGGTGGCCACATTCCTTTGGGTGGAAGGGAATGGAAATATGATGGCTGTTAAATCATGTACGACAGCCATCTAAATTGTTATTTGACACTCCGTTTCACTACAAAATAATCAAAGGATATTTTGTGAAATCCTGGGAGCAGGTGTACAGTATGTATCACCAAAATTATTATATTGACAGGAACCTCGGCAGTTCGGATTTAGAAGACAGTTTTAAAAAGCCAGCTATAACCACGGAAAGTGCACTACCTTCTACTAGAGCCATTGGGCCATATGGCGCTATAAAGATAATAGGGTGCAGTTTGGGACACAGATGGAGTCTCCTTTCTATGCCAGACTTACTTGGCTGCCGACTCAAAGCAGACTTAGGGCAGCTCAAGGTCCTCTGGCTGCCAGTCACAGTGGGCTCTTCCAGGATTTTGGAGCGTTAATGAACATCATAATTAGAATCAGAAAGCATTGTGCTCAACTGCGTTCAGTATCCAAGGCATTACCCCATGTCATTTGACTTGTTTATCCTCACTCCGCCTGGCGTCTGGTCTCTGTGGTTTCCAGCTCTGAGTCAACTGAGAAGGATGCCCCCCCCCCCCATACACCCCCCCTCCCCATCTCTCCATTGTGTCGCCAGCATACGCTGTGACGACAGATTTTCGACCACATTCCTCCCGGATCTTCGCTGCGCACACACAACCCAGATCCTACATTTCTGTGCAGGCTGCTGGATCTGACGCCGCCGGTGTGAAGATGAACTTGTGCCTGGCACGGTGAAGACGGGAGGGAGGGATCTCCCCGTCTGGGTTTGGGACGGCCGGTCCGTGCCAAGAATAGCAGCTTTAGGATCCCACGGGAATGGAGGCAGAAAATAGCAGATGAAATAATCCTGGATTACAGCTTCCTGTAGCCTAGCTAAAATTAAGAAAGAAGACAGCATTGCTGCTTTCCAGATGCCCTGTCAGTCTCTCTGTCTGGACACGTCATTAAAGCAGCATTTCGACAGGAATGGCCCACTGATGGACCCTCCCAGCGTCATAACTTCACCCTGTCACACAGTCTGGTCTCTAGTGGAGGACCGGCGCTGGAAGCCAATCAGACCCCATGAATCAGCAGGGTCTAGTACTCACCGGGTCCAGGCTGTAATCAAGCCTTCCTCACTGGTCTCTCACAGAAAACGCTCCCGATTGAGTAGATCAAATCAAACTGAAATATACAAGTTACCTGCTCGTTAACGACAGGACAACAGAGACATTCTTACTTACAGGCTCTTTTATGAAAATACACATGTTCTTCACAAAAATACACACATATAACATTATAACGTACAGTAAGTAATACTGTACTGTACACCGCAAAGTGACTAACTGACAAAGAATACATACACAGTGGGAATAACAGTAATAAAGAATACATTTAATATAATTTGAATAGCAGGAACGTGGTTTAACCGTACCAGTTAATTTAGGTTTACGTACAGATAAGTAGGGGTAGCTGTGAGTAGATATTTAACTGTATCAGCAGAAACGTGTGTTTGTGTGTGTGTGTGTGTGTGTGTGTGTGTCTGTTTATATGTGTGGCATCAGCACGTCTGTGTTCATGTTATGTATACATGTCTGTTTGTTGGAGAATGTGATTTTAGAGTGTGTGCATATTAAAACTTAAAAACGGGTTGAGTGAGGACAGTTGAGTAGACGTTTGGTAATAAGTGTTGGTTTAGAAACTGGAACATGTAGGTTAAATTGAGTAGCCACTACAGGAACTGGTTCATGGTGAGGCCCTACTGGTCCTGAGCCCAAATATGCTTTAACTGAAGCGTCACACCAGTGCTTTCCAATACTAAACACTCCCCTGTAAAAAGGAATAAGGAGTCCTGGGTAATGAGCTGGTGTTTGTTCCTGCACTGGGGTGGGGGTAGAGAAAACACTTTAGGGGCTGGGGGGTCAGTGCTGATTAACAAGACCCCTAACCACAAGCACACCCCCCCAAGCTCCATTAAAGACACATGGAGTTACACTGCAGAGATGAGCACACACACACACACACACACACACACACACACACACACACACACACACACACACACACACACACACACACACACACACACACACACACACACACACACTGGCGCTTCAACTGCAAGGTGCATCTACAGATTGGATATATTCTAAAATGCGGGACATTTTTCTCTGTGGCGCCAAAAATCTTATCTTTATTTTTAGATGTTATATATTTCAACAACTTCTCGGAATGTGTACACAAATACAAATATGTCTACATACACAACAGATTCAAACTTGTTTACTCTACGGGCACTGTTTACTGGAAATTAGCCCCAACAGAATAATATTGGGGAAGAGAAAACGAAATCCATTAAACACACCAGTCACTATGACAATGCACAGAGATGTTTCATGAAATGGTATGAGAACATGAGCCGCAGATGTGGCCTCATGTTTAGCAGGCTTAATAGCACTACAAACAGTACCTAAGTGTCTTCACATGTTCCTTGATGTTACTCAGAGCTGATGAATCCATCGAGAAACAGAAGACACGCTGAATATCCCGGAGCCCAGTGAGAAACCAGACGCTGAGTCCGTTGTGCTGCTAGTTCACCCAGGATAGAGCCGGCCGAGTCATTCTTAGGCAACACTTCTGGAATCATAGCCAAATTCAAACACACTGTGAGATTTACCAGCCCATTTGCTTAACGTTATAAATAGTTATATGTGGGGTGGTGGGGGTCGGGTCTCAACAGGGCTGAGGAAGACTATAGCGACATGCTCTCCTCACCCAACAGCTACTCAACACCAGCTAGCACCCAATAAAAACAGACTCGGGGGCTCTTGGGGGGGGGCACATCCTTCAAAAAGGAGGGCGGAGGGAGGAAAGAAAGCAGGAAGAGGTCTGTGGCAAAATGGCCAACCCACCTCTTGTTAAATGGATATCTTTCTCTACAGCCACCCCTCTCCCTACCCTCCCTCACTCACTTTAAACTCCTCGTCTTCTATTTCTCCGCGTTCTATTTCACACCATCTCGCTCTCCTCTGTATTGTCTCAGGGTGAAGGGGCGGGGTTACAGCAGCTAGCCCGGGGCATCGTCTCACTCTGTCCACCTCTCAATCTGTGTAACGGCCAGTGCCGTGTCACGGTCCGCTGATACCACCCCACAAAGGCCGTGCCCCAAACACCAGCCTAGGCCCTTCATAGTGCAATACCAGGACCCACAGTCAAAATATAGTGCGCTCCATAGTAAATAGGGTGCCATTTGGAGGTTACAGCATATCCAGGCAGCTCTATGGTCATTATCTCAGCGAGAGACACAGTAGCTCCCAACCACAGCTAAGAGGGCTATTTAATATTGCCAATGGTCTTTAGGGTTTGTAAAGTTACCGCCACTGTTACAGGGGCTTTGGGAGTGTGCATTCTTAGAGGCTCCATTTTCCCTACATACTGTAGTATTCTACCAACGAAAAGGGCGCTATTTAGAACCAAACCAAACTCACTTTCCACTTCATTTTGTGACGAACAGACCCAGTAAATAAAAACGTGCACCATAATAGAGACAGACGATGGAAAATCCCAAGAAAAGCGCGGCCCGCCGTGTCATGTGAAGTCGTTGGACAGGTCGCTAAGCCGAGCACAGGGCAAAGACAGGAGATGATCTCCTGGGAGATTGCCGTGGTAGCAGTGCCCCCCCCCCAGAATATTCCTGGAGCCAGAGGCCATAGAGGGGCCCTTCATGCATCCTGGTTGGGTGTTCTTCTCATTAGCGCCACGCAGCTATCCAACATGTCTGGCCGTCTGTGAGACGTGTTACTGGACGTAGCGTCGGCCTCACACGAGGGAATTCTGCTGCTGTCTTCAAAGCCCTTCCCATCTCCCTATGAATCAGATTAAATATTTTCCCGTTTAAACAAATGCCATTATGCTAGAAATAAGTTCTCTTTATTTTTTCAGGGTCTAAAAGCAGAGAGTGAAACAGGGTCATTTATCCAGTAGAATGACGTCATCCTTTGCTTCGCAGCACAACCAAACCGCATGAAAAGCCAGGCAGTTAGGATTAGCCACTTGACGCTCGGACCCGTTTATTTTTCTTCCTTTTAGTGTTCCTTGTCTGTATTGTTTGTATATTACTCTAAGCTTCTGGTGATTACCATTCCCACCGCTAATATCTAGCAGTGTTTTTCCTCTGTCTGTTTTCTTTCTTGGAAACAACGTGAGGTGGGCTGTTTTTTGACCCGTGTTATAATAAACAACTATATGTTTTTGGGACTGACTGTCTGCTGAAGTACGTGTGTGTGTGTGCCTGTGTGTCTGTCAGTCTGTCTGTGGTTGGCACATTATTCCAGTAAACTGTTTGGAGGGAGAGAAGGAGAGAACCTGACCGTGTGAAGCCCACAGAACTTTACTCTCTCAGCCAGGGAAAAATGTGTCCACCAACCAACTGCTCATTTTGTTTTCCCATGGTCTCTGAATCCATCTGCAATCTGTTCAGGGTCATCTGCTCAGGCACAGAGTCACGGCAAAGGCCATACTAGATTGCTGTTATTTCATCCTTAACCAATAGAGGAGTAGAGTGAGAAAAAAACGATTGAGGTATAAGGAAAGATGACTGCGCTGGCTTCAATAAAGCTCAAGACTAAAGGGAAATAAAATAATATATTGTGTGTATATATTACACACACACACACACACACACACACACACACACACACACACACACACACACACACACACACACACACACACACACACACACACACACACTTACAGTGCAACAGTTCTCATGTACCTGGTTTCTATAGTGAAGAGGAAATGCCATACATATTCAACAGGCACATGCACATGCGCACAGTCATACCCTTGCATTATTATTCAGCACCCAGTTAGCCAGTATGCAAAACAACTAGTCATAACATGAAAGGTGACACAGCCTCTGCAGTTAATGCAGAACACAGACTGGAACCAACAGGCTGTCTGTTCGAAGCCCCTCTCACACTGTGATGAGGGAAGCAGACAGACATCCGAGCCCAGTGGAAGATAAATCACACTGAGCGATGGGAGGAGTTCTAGCAGCATCCTATTTTTGATTGGAGGAGGCAGGGGCTAAGGCTGTGAACACATATTTCTTAGATCCTAAAAGGCAGCTGTAATCAGCCAAATGACGACTGTCCCTGATTATTAAAACAAGGGCTCTGTGAGAATGAGCTGGGCCCCTGGATGCTTGCTGCTCTCTCGTTAAAGTGACCAGAGCACCAGGCACTGCATGTCGTCTCCTTCCCAAACCCTGTTTAATGAGCATTCTACTGAAACCGCTCAGCCCATCCTAAATGGCACCCTATTCCACATGCACTCATTCTGACCAGGGTCCACAGGGTTCTGCCCAAAAGTAGTGCACTGTACAAGGATTAGGGTGTCATTCGGGACCCACACTGCTCACCATGGTCACTGACTCACTGAGCCGTCATGGTCAACTCTTTGCCGTGGCAACCGGAGACTCCTGCGGGAGTTCTGCCAGCCGACCGACCAGCACCAAACCAAGCTGCACGGACATGCCATGTCGAGGAGAGGGGTAACCTCACGCCTCCTGTCACAATCCATCAAGAGGAGGAGGATGGACAATGACAGAGGGGTCATGGGTGAAATGAAGCGAGCAGCTTTCACATTCGCCCACTAAAAACGTCTGTCTGAGTGGGCATTGGTGCATGTACCAAGAGGCTGACAAAATGGACATCCCTGTTCGTCCGACTCAAACTCAGATGTTCCAGTAAATATTGCACACTACTGCAAATGTGCTGGAGTGTCAGAATTCCTTATCACCCTTGTGTGAAGGGCAACCAGTTAGCGAGAACACAGTAGAGCGAAGACGCAGAGAATGAGACAAATGGAGAGGCAGCCAAGGTGTTGGCTTGGTTTAATATTTCTGTTTGTTTTCTCCCCCTGGCGCCTGGATGCATGTTGCATACGCAAGAGGTCCATTCCAAGGATCAGCATTGTGCTAAGTTCACACATGCAAAAACAAACACACCTTTTGCCAACAGTTCCAGTAAGGTCACAGTTGTTGAGGGAGGTCTTGCAGAACGTAGCCCAAAGCCTTGGAAGAATTCTCAGCCTAAACAAAGCTAAAACGCTTGTGTATGACTTTCACAATTTAATATACACAATCCCCCATAATGCCTTTCAAAGTGTCCAGGGTCTCTTATTGCGGAACTAAAGGTTGTTTTAATATCTCATGTTACACACACCGCCTCATCCTACTTCCTCAACAGATTGAATAAATAGACGTAGACAAAAATCTCTTTATGTTTTTAAGTGGCTTAAATGCACACTATATTTACTGGACTGGAAGCATGCTAAATACGGTTTCACCGTTCATGTGGCTGTCTTTCTCTCTGTCTGTCTAGTGGATGTCAGTCTCATATAGACTCTGGTCAGTGGCTACAGACAACATCCAAGCGGAGTACAGACAGTTAGAGGCATTCACAGACAGACTACAGGCAGCGTGAGGTGACCACAATCCACCCAGAGACATACAAGGCAGCAACACAACAGTAGGTAAGGGTAGAAACAGAGCATTGACAGACAGAGAAAAAGAGAGACAGTCAGAGAAAAGAAACAGCCCGTAACAAAGAATTGGATGAGTGGCTGAGGATTACATTAGTTTTACCCGTTTGAAACATGTGCAAGCATTTCAGCCCATTTGAATCCAATTATTACCTCTGCTGGTTGTCATGGGAACTACCTGTGATAAACACATAACGGCCCTAAACTATTTCCCAAATTACAGGCACCCTCAATCAATGCAGG
Source organism: Umbra pygmaea (assembly GCA_016801145.1). Classification (NCBI taxonomy): domain Eukaryota; kingdom Metazoa; phylum Chordata; class Actinopteri; order Esociformes; family Umbridae; genus Umbra; species Umbra pygmaea. The sequence goes on along the minus strand of JACXGM010012434.1, from coordinate 15,478 downwards.
GCATCTGCCCTGTTCCCCTCTATTCCTGGGACCGCAGGCAAAGACAAACAGACAGACAGACGGACGGACGGACGGACAAACGAACGGTATCTATGTATCTATGGGAGGAGGGGCCAAACCCCACTAACAACCTGTTGATCACCAATAAAGTGACTGGCAAGGGTGTATTCGATTAATACTGTACAGTTGGTCTTGAAGACAATGGGCCCTATCTTACACCCGGTGCAACGCAGCGCAAAGCCCAAACCCCAGTGTCTTTGCTAGTTTAAGACCGACGCAGGTGTCAATTTCCTGTCCGGCGCCCGCGTCGTTTAAAAAGCAAGTGCACCTGCGCCCATATTTGCGCCCATGGGCATGCAGGTCTAACAGGGAGGTGTGTTTAGGATAATTCTTGGCGTAGTTCTATCTTGAGGCATCGGAAAGTGATTGCGCCATTGACCAAGAAAAACCTGATCTAAAGTCAATGGCGCAGCATGTCATTGTTATTTTAACAGCAAATTAGTCAAATGCACCTATGGCATGAGCACAGCACGTGCACACTATGCTTGTTGCACACACACAGGGAAGCGCAGCAGCACACAAACCTGCAAAATATTACAAATAAAAATAGTACGGTGCAAATCCGCCATCCTAATAGCAAAGGTACAAGCGCGCCTGTCTCTTAAAGGAAATGGGAGATGAATCTCTGATTGGTTTATTGCATGTTATGCCCAAAACACGACTATGAATTAATGAAGACACTTAGTAAAACCCTTTTAAACCATGCGCCCAGCGTATGGACCCTTTTTTCTGCCGTCAAACTAGTAAAAGTGGATTTGATCATTAAAATAGTGCACTTAGATCATTAAAATAGGGCCTGATATAATTGAATCAGCTCCCCTGTCTGTATATATGGGTGCTAATTTTAGTTTAAGAGAAACAACCTGTGGCTCTGCCGTTATGTGAGTGAAGCTCGTGTAGTTTCAGTGGTGGCGTGGCCCCTCTCCACACTCCAGTCTCCCCTATGGAAGATCCCTTAATGGAGACCAAGCAGCATACACCACAGGCTCCTCTCTGCACGTTCACATCATGGATGTCTTAGACAAGCTTTCTATCCCCAGTCTGCCACCACTGCAACACAACACACCTCTATGAAATGTTACTGTCTTCATGACCCAGGCCAGATAACTACCGCAGCATTGTTGGCAGGTTATTACTGTATATGAGTCGTTATTATCTAAAGCCTTTGTTTTAGCTACAGTCCAGTACTACACTAGGTTTTGTGTAGATCAATGTATTGAGCAAGATGCTTGCAACACCAGAGTTGTGGGTTCGATTCCCACAGGTCCTATACACAAGAAGTATGAAACATAAATGATTGTAATAGAGAATCTGCTGAATGACTTAAATGTCAGTGTAGTGGTTAAGTAGCCTCAGTGAAACGGGTCAGTAGAGAGCAGAGTGGAGCCAACGGGCCTGGACACCGACTGGCTGGATTACAGAGTCAGCTGGCCGACTGGGCGGCAGCGCCCCTTAGACTCTTTTAACCATGCATTAAAACCATGTATTAACACCATGAATTAATGCCATGCATTAACACTACATTAAAACCATGCTTTAATACCAAATATTACCACAATGAATTAAAATGATGTATTAATATAATACATTAAAACCGGCATTAAAACCATGAATTAAAACCATGATGGAGGCAGCATCATGCTCTGGGCATGTTTTTCAGCAGCCGGACTGGAGAGACTAGTCAAGATTGAGGGAAAGATGAATGTAGCAATGTACAGAGACATCCTTCCTGAACCTGCTCCAGAGCGCTTTGGACCTCAGACTGGGGTGAAGGTTCATCTTCTAACAGGACAACAACCCTAAGCTAAATGAAAACTCTGAGAATGTCCTTGAGTGGCCCAGCCAGAGCCCAGACTTGAACCCAGTTGAACATGTCTGGAGAGATCTGAAAATGTCTGTGCACCTACGCTCCCCATCCAACCTGATGAGAGGTCCTGCAAAGAAGAATGGGAGAAACTGCCCAAAATTTGGTGTGCCAAGCTTGTAGCATCATTCATGCATTAACCATGAATTAACACCACGCATTAAAGCCACACATTAACACCACACATTAACACCACAAATTAACACCGAGCATTAACACCACAAATTAACACCGAGCATTAACACCACAAATTAACACCGAGCATTAACACCATGAATTAAAACCATGAATTAAAACCATGAATTAAAACCATGAATTAAAACCATGAATTAAAACCATGAATTAAAACCATGCATTAAATCCATGAATTAACAACACGCATTAACACCACACATTAACACCACACATTAACACCACGCATTAACACCACACATTAAAACCATTAATTTGTTTAAAAAAAAAATGGAAGAAGTTTGGAACCAAAGGACTCTTCCTAGAGCTGGACGCCAAGCCAAACTGAGCAATCGGAGGAGAAGGGCCTTAGTCAGGGAGGTGACCAAGAACCAGAGGAAACCAGGCACGGCTCATCACCTGGCAAATACCATCCCTACAGTGAAGCATGGTGGAGGCAGCATCATGCTCTTGGCATGTTTTTCAGCAGCCGGAACGGAGAGACTAGTCAAGATTGAGGGAAAGATGAATGTAGCAATGTACAGAGACATCCTTCCTGAACCTGCTCCAGAGCGCTTTGGACCTCAGACTGGGGTGAAGGTTCATCTTCCAACAGGACAACAACCCTAAGCTAAATGAAAACTCTGAGAATGTCCTTGAGTGGCCCAGCCAGAGCCCAGACTTGAACCCAGTTGAACATGTCTGGAGAGATCTGAAAATGTCTGTGCACCTATGCTCCCCATCCAACCTGATGAGAGGTCCTGCAAAGAAGAATGGGAGAAACTGCCCAAAATTTGGTGTGCCAAGTTTGTAGCATCATTCATGTATTAACCATGAATTAACACCACGCATTAAAGCCACACATTAACACCACAAATTAACACCACAAATTAACACCGAGCATTAACACCACAAATTAAAACCACAAATTAACACCGAGCATTAACACCACAAATTAACACCATGAATTAAAACCATGAATTAAAACCATGAATTAAAACCATGAATTAAAACCATGCATTAAAACCATGCATTAAATCCATGAATTAACAACACGCATTAACACCACACATTAACACCACACATTAACACCACGCATTAACACCACACATTAAAACCATTAATTAAAACCATGCATTAACCATGAATTAACACCACACATTAAAGCCACACATTAACACTGAGCATTAACACCACAAATTAAAACCACGCATTAAAACCATGAATTAAAACCATGCATTCTAACTATGCATTAAAACATCCTATCTGACCCACACAATGTAAAACATCATTCTTATTCCATACACTCCATCTACTCTGTCAAAGTCCTGCGGATGAGAAACCACCACTGCTCAAGGACTTTTTCCACCCAGACATTGAAAATATAGCTATTAAGTAGGGCTAGGACCTGCCAGGAACCACACCATACAATCATATCATGGTGCCAATACAATAAGTACTTCAGTACGATTTTAGCTGTTATTATACAGTGCATCCGGACAGTATTCACAGCGCTTCACTTTTTCAAATTTTGCACCCTTATTCCGAAATGGATTAAATTCATTATTTCTCTCAAAAGTCTATGTGACAATGTGAAAGAAGTGTGTTTGAAATCTTAACAAATTTATTAAAAATAAAAAACCAAAAAAACACATGTACATAAGTATCCACAGACGTTGCCATGACACTAAAAATGTAGCTCAGGTGCATCCTGTGTCACTGATTGGAGACAACCTGTGGTGAATTCAGTTGATTGGAAATTACTTGGAAAGGCACCTGTCTATTATTAGAGGTCTATTATTACGACCTGTTATTCTTATTTTCAGGTTCATAAGTGTAATTGGAGGTTGTACCAGAATAGGTTTACATGGTTTAATTAAAAAAATATATTTTGTTTTGTTGTACTGCACTTTGCTGCAGCTCCTCTATTTCACCCTGTGTTAAACTCTTGGTTTTAAGCAAACTCTTGCGCTAGCTGGAAAGATATCTTCTATTAACTTTGTAACGTTAGCTCACGAGGCTACATTTGACTGTGACCATTACAGCAGCTGATATAAGCACCACATCAATATTTCACATCTTGAAATCTACAACTCATCACCGTATTTAAAAAAAGAAGCAGTTAAATGCACTTCCGTTACGAGCTGACATCAGTTTGTCACGGAAGTAAAGGCTTGACTACATTCAATTTGTTTGGAACAGTTTGTGAACAGTTTTCTGTTGGAGATGGAAACTCCCTTTGGGGTGGACTTTGGGCTTCTTCACTTTTTAAACCTATTACATGCACAAAAAACATATATAACACAATGGAGGAAAGGGAAAAAGCCAAAAAGCATAATATGAGCACTTTAACATGCATATCTGAGCACAAACCAAGCCATGAAGTCCAAGAAATTGTCTGTAGACTGAGACAGGATTGCATCAAGGCACAAATCTGGGGAAGGGTACAAAAAAATATCTGCAGCATTGAAGGTCCCAATGAGCACAGTGGCTTCCATCATCCATAAATGGAAGAAGTTTGGAACCAAAGGGACTCTTCCTAGAGCTGGACGCCAAGCCAAACTGAGCAATCGGAGGAGAAGGGCCTTAGTCAGGGAGGTGACCAAGAACCAGAGGAAACCAGGCACCGCTCATCACCTGGCAAATACCATCCCTACAGTGAAGCATGGTGGAGGCAGCATCATGCTCTGGGCATGTTTTTCAGCAGCCGGACTGGAGAGACTAGTCAAGATTGAGGGAAAGATGAATGTAGCAATGTACAGAGACATCCTTCCTGAACCTGCTCCAGAGCGCTTTGGACCTCAGACTGGGGTGAAGGTTCATCTTCCAACAGGACAACAACCCTAAGCTAAATGAAAACTCTGAGAATGTCCTTGAGTGGCCCAGCCAGAGCCCAGACTTGAACCCAGTTGAACATGTCTGGAGAGATCTGAAAATGTCTGTGCACCTACGCTCCCCATCCAACCTGATGAGAGGTCCTGCAAAGAAGAATGGGAGAAACTGCCCAAAATTTGGTGTGCCAAGCTTGTAGCATCATACTCAAAAAGACTTGAGGCTGTAATTGCTGCCAAAGGTGCGTCAACAAAGTATTGAGCAGAGGCTGTGAATACTTATGTACATGTGATTTTTTCATTTTTAATAAATTTGCTAAGATTTCAAACACATTTCTTTCACATTGTCATTTTGGGGTATTGTTTGTAGAATTTCTTAGGGAAATAATTAATCCATTTTGGAATAAGGGTGTAACATAACAAAATGTGGAAAAAGTGAAGCGTTGTGAATACTTTCGGGATGCACTGTACGTATTTAAAATGCAATACTGTGATATTATTAAGAAAAAAATGTTGACATGAAGGAAAATAAAAGCTGAAAACAAGTCTTTGTGGTATGTCTGTGCAATTGTGTACTAACAACATATGTGTCTGCAACTACAAATGTGATGAAGATTGTTAGGTTAATCTGTAACAATCAGACATTGATGAAAGAAAATAAATCATCTGTATGCTTGAGGAGCCGTTAATGACCCAAAAGAACACAAAATCCCTTTTGTCTTCTCTCTATGCGTGTCTAGAAACAGACTGTATACTATGGCTCTGTGTATGAGACCAGTACCAGACCTACACTAGACCTACACCAGGTCTGTAGCAGACCAGAACCAAACCTTTTCATCATTTTCCTCATGCATCTACATATAAGGTATATATTTAAAGTAGATATATAATTGATGTGTATATCTCAATCTTTTCAATCTGTCTTGAATATCTCAGTAGGAAACATTACCATGCACAGTTAAAACTCAGACTCAGAAAGTCAGGTTTTAAAAGCCCCTCAAGAAAAATAAAGCGAAAATTCAAATAAGGGTCAATTATTTCCACAAAAGGTTCTTTCTCTACTGCTCAAAACGAGGTGGATATCTCGGTTCTTCCCTGTCCAAGTTTCCATAGACACGGCTGTTTTTGATTACGCCTCACATGTAAACGTTAATTGTGATTAAACAAACATTGTGTGAGCGCTGTTGGCTGCTACCCAAGCTCATCCCTAGCCTGTAGCCCACTAAATGCAAATGGTTCAGATGAAAGAATTAACTGTATTAAAATATACAATGTAAAAGCTACAACTATCAAATGTTTCCGTACCTTCGTTTGGACATGCAATTGCTACCACATGTATCTCTACTATTTCAGTACACACAACATACATATAAATTCTTTGCTCTATAAAATACATGGCCAACTCCCGCCGACATTTCATGGCTTGTCAGCCTCTAGCTGGTAAGGTGTTGCTTCTGTAAAGTTTAAAACACGCTGGCTGTTGAAACGCACGCAAACACAGCTATCACAAAGTACCCAGAAAACATTATTTTCTCGACTCCGCACAGGGTCAATAAATGCTGAGGTGAGACAAAGTGCTTCGGTTGCCAAGTATAAACGGTTTTATTTATTCCTTCCTTCCGTCAGCAGAAACGAAAACGTGTGAGCGGCAGCATCCCCCGAAGAAAGGTGCTTTGGGTCCGTGTTCAACCTGCCTAGATTGGTTTCCGAATTTTCAGAGACATGACAAGGTTAAGTACCTACAGGCAATGACATCCCAACTCTGCACAGAAACAGCGTGAAGACAGAGAGAGCAAGTAGAGAGAGAAAGAAAGGAGAGAGAGAAAGAGGAGTGTACTAATTGACAGATCTCCTGTTTCACTCTTTGAACTTTTCCATGTCCCACTTTTCCACTTCCATACTAACCAACTCATGTAGCATTATGAAAGTTCAGGATCTACCAACAGGCTGTTCCTCAGCCGTTCCTCATTGGCTCAGCAGCACGCAGAGCTCCAAAGTTTTTGTAGCTTGTATTTATCTAAATATGTCTTTGGACCAAATCACAAAGCTGTCTGGCCTCTAGAAACTGGCTGAGCACAGCCCTAATTTTGGAAGACATTTCGCTTGCATTCTGGGAGAGCTTCGTTTCTCTGAAAACAATCAGAGGGCCCACTGGTGGAGCTGCGTGCCAGGGCTCCATGGTTTATGCATACTGGACAAATTGAATTATTAGGCAGCTATCGCATAGAGGAGGAGCGCTGTGGTCAGGCAGAACACAGCCACACAGCCTGTTCGCCAGCTTAACAGCTTTCACAGAGACACTGATAGTAGGCTCGGCTCGGTTGTCTGTTCAGCAGGCCTTGGTTTAATGCACCAGGATTTACCGGAGAGAACATCTAGGAAAAACTCCATATGCTGCCTTGGTGTGTTCACTAAATCACTCCTCGTCCAACAGGAGTGAAACAGGGAGGCAGACCAGGCGTGAGAAGCGAAATGTCTGGGAGAGTTATTTGTTTCCCGCAAATACGAATTGCCGTGAAAACCAAACAAACCGAAGCTGGAGCCAGAGTGATGAGGAAACGGCAGAATGATTTCGGACCAAAACAAACTGTGAGGAGAAGCCTACAGGGTTTGTGACAGGGCCGGGGGGTGGGGGATTTGGGGGTGTAGCTGGCCCGTGCCCAGTCTGTAGGACAGAGTAGGTCTCAGCAACATTACTTTATCAGTCAGAATCTATCCCAAGGAGTTTCTGAGGAAGTATAACCCCAGCAACGCCACCAGGCCAACTCTTCTACTCACAAACTGATAAGTTTGTCTTGGAGATTAAAAATACTCTCAACAGTCCAGAGGGGTAAGAGAGGAAATAAGACAAAATAGTGCATTACCCCCCAACCCCAACCAATCACATGCAACCTGAGCAGGGCATGATGACAGCGCGTGATTTACTCCCATGAGTATCGCTGACTGAAATATCAAACGTCCCACCGCAGGCCAGCGCCACACAGAGGCCTGACCACCGTCCAGCCAGGAGGAAGTGGAGTGAATATGGGGGGAACAATCCCAGTCACCATTAATAAATTGGAGCAGGCATCTTCACGGCCGACCCTAGTTCTTCATTTGTTATCCATTAGCCCTCAGGAGTCCACTAGAGGTGAAGAAAGAAAGAGATGCAAGGTAGAGACCTATGCTGGCATAGTGAGACGGAGGGACGCACAGATACACATAGTCTCTTCCAGGGTGAAGCTGTAACTCTAACCGCATTCCTTTAAGGTGGAGTGGGCCTGCACAGGGAGTGCTGACCACATACATCCCAGCCAGGAGCCCAGGGGCATATTTAGCCATGATCCATAGACCCAGACCAGCCTCCCCAACCCAACCCCAGCTCGATGCACCAACTCTGGGGCAGCAGGCTCCAAGCCCAACCTTTCAATTCCACCCCCAAGATGCCTGGCCCTGTCACTCAACCCCAGAGCCTGTCCAGATATCAGGAAGGGCCTTGTCCCCTCTGCAACCAGTCTCTCCAGCTCGTCCATTATGCATTTGTTCGCTTGATGGCTCATTCACATCAAAGTCTCCCGGACCTTTCACTTTCTCCACATCGTTGTGTTTTCACTCTCTTAAAGTTAAGGAACTGTTGCCTTCGTGTGACACAGCCTGAAATAGAAGGACGTTTCCGGGGACGCTGGCCAGCTTGAAGATAGAGGGCTGGACACAGTGTATAACACTGTCAGACTATGAGACCTTGCAGACGCTCTCTACAGCTGCTCTGGCCAAGGCAATTCATATCACACCGACATCACCGGGAATAAAACCCGGAGTGACAGGAAGAGGTTACGAACCTTCTGGTAAAGCACCTCTCTCTCAAACATGATTAAGGACAGCCTTCGTTAAAGGACAGTTTAGACATAACAAAAAGTCACCAGATAGAAAACTCAAAATAGCTACGGTGGGAAACTTCAGATGTGATTTTTCATTAGCTTTGATTTAGTTTTGGTTTTATTAACCATTTCTATTTCCGTTATATGTCATTTGGTTTCAAATTTAATTTTTGGGACGGGACGTAGCCAATCCGTGCTGTAGTGTGGTGTAGTGGTCCTAACCCGAGTCCGCACCTTGGTGATGGGTGTTCAAACCCTGGCTCGGCTGACTGTTTGTGCCCTACCTCTCCCCATACGTACCCGTCTCCCTGGTCTACACTTCCTAGGGAGCCAGTCATAGACTCATTACGTTTATTGGTAGCTGTAGTGGTGAAGATGAAGATGAATGCCTGATTCATAGCTCACAGTGACTTTACATGGACCTGTGCCATTACACAGTTCATATTATAATAATTTTCTTCCCAGCAACTTGTCTTAGAAACATTTTCCTAGAAATATGCTCGAAATAATCCTGAGGCTTTGCTTTCTGTGACAAAACAGTGCTGTTTTTGTGTTTCCTGCTGCTATATTTCATTGCTATGATTCATATTCATTCTATCTTGGATTTCTTGCCTGTTAGGTAATGATAGTTAAAGTCTATTCAAACCTCTAAAGTTTATTTTAACCTTTTATTTAATTTCAGTTCATTCTATAGTTTCTTCAATCATTACTTCTGATAGTAAATGTATAACAACAGAGAGTTTTACAATATTAACGTTGGACACTGTCCATTCATTCCACTCCATAGAAACAGTTGGCGATGGTAAAGAATGCCTTATTAAGCGCTGATAAATAAATGAATTCCTTGCCAATAAAGCTTTTATTGTGAAGCAGTATGGAAAAGCGAGGAAATTAAACTGCCATTTCCAACAAGTGTTTCTAAAACTGTATTGATAGCCCAGGGGAGATATACAAACTGCTGTTCAATTGGTCGCAGTTGACGTAAAGGGAGTCTAATTTCTTTAAACAGAGCCATGACTGCTGTCGTCAAACACAGATCAAGTCATCACCAGAAAATGAAGTTGCACACTGTGAATGAAGCGATCATGAATCCATCTCTGGGGTAATCTCCAAAACTGTAAAGGGAACAAGGACATTGAAAAGGCGGTTTGGTTGGTGTTCTGCAAAATGTATTTTGGCCTAATAGAAACATTTCATAAATAAACAAAATAAAGAACTAAATCCAAGGAGAAAAAGTAAAACCCCAACACTGCACCAGTGTCACATATTCCTTTACTTGTTGAGATAGCACCAAAGTAAACAACTTAAAAGTTCAGGGCCAGTCAGCCAGTTCCACACAGGGAGAACCAGGAGTGGTTCATAGGATCAGCTCCAGTCAATCCTGACAGCAAGGCTAACGGCTGTGGTGTGACCTGGCCAGGAATTCAAAGAGCTCTGCGAAATTGATATTTGGGAATGAAAATGTTGCAACGATCCCCTTTGGTCCAAGCTAAACATTCTGGCTTGAACACCTTCATCGCATGGACAGGAGTACAAAGCATGACTGTGTCACCTAATGTAACGTCTGGTGGGACCGCAACCAAAATAAGCCCAACATCCGTGGAGATAAAAGAAAAACAAAACAGCAAGTGTTCCTGACCATCTACCACCTCTCCGCTAGGAAGCAAAATATTTTAGCAGCAAACCGCTTTCAGGACAATGAATGAAATTAAAACAGTGGGGAATGAAAGTTGACCGTGTTTCCCAGCGATTGGATATCAAGGAGTAGTTTTGTTACTTACAGGCGACCCAGCTTGGGTGTGGACTGGAACAGCAGCTCTGGGAGAACCTGCAGCTTGTTACGATTCAGACGCCTACGAGGGAAAGAGAGAGGGAGAAAGAAAGAGTAATAGAGGAAAGTAGAGATAGAGCGACAGAGGGGTTAGAGAATGAAAAAGAGGAAGACAAAGAGGGAAGATAGAGAGGCAGGATTAGGAGAGAAGATAGAGAGAAGATAGAGAGAAGATAGAGAGAAGATAGAGAGAAGATAGAGAGAAGATGGAGAGAAGATGGAGAGAAGATAGAGTGAAGATAGAGAGAAAATAGAGAAAAGATGGAGAGAAGAGGGAGAGAAGATGGAGAGAATATAGAGAGAAGATGGAGAGAAGATAGAGAGAAGATGGAGAGAGGGAAGAACAAGATCGTCAGTGTGGTCAATGCAAGCCGCAGTCTGATGAGACACTGACATTTAACGATGTCAAATGAATAGCGTAGTTCAGGCTGAGTTTGTGTGTGGTGTGCTGAGAGACACACACACAGACAGACTTGGGAGACATTTGAGGGTAGAAAAACAGCAACATCAAGCACTGCTATGTTGTGGTAAAGCAGGGAACAGAGATTGATGAGTAGGCCAGAGAAACAAACGACAAGCAGACGCTCAAATCAATCGTTCAGATTAAAAAGCTTGAAGTGGAACGACCCCGGTCGCAGTACAGGAAGACGGGCATGAGCCAATGGCAGCGGACTGCGGTCAAGAGTTCACATCTGGCTTAAGGTTTTTGTTGAAGCTCCCCAAGCAGGTGACTTCCTATAAAGATTGTTCTAGGTTATCAGGCTCTAAAGTCATCTGACGTCTTTAAAGGTCATTATCACTGTAATGAGCGTCCACAGGCTAACATGGGGGGTTCAGGTTGATAGGCACCAAAGCCTTTTTCTGAGGCAGGGGTTCAAAGGTTACAGCTGAGGTATGTGGGGGAGGACTGAATAGGACTCAGGATGTCACGGAGAAATCCCGCTCACACTCCCTCCGTCCTCATCCATCCCTGACCCGCACGGCTGCGAGGACACACTGAGGCTTTACCTAAAACAGCCAGCTAGCATATCAACTTCCCAAGCTATTACCGGCACAAATCACAAAAACTTAAAACAAAGGCCTCAGCCTCTGACCTGACCTCCATGAGAAACACGACATCAGAAACCAGATCAACTGTAAGGTACATCGCCTAGCCTAGAACGTCCAATAAAACACAACTGATGTACCACTTAACTGTACTGACTTGATCTAATCTAAGTAAATCAGATCTGTTTCGCTACATTATCCCATGATTCTTTAGCTCTGTTTCAGGGAAGCTTAACTCCCTCGGCCCTTTAGTTTACTCTGCTGACATAAATTCCCCCCCGAGAGAGAAGAAATGACTGGAGACATATGTTCCCATGGCCCAGTCTATGATCTGCGTCGGCATGTCATCCCTGTCAGGTTACACCTCCGTACTAACACCCAGAAGTCCCAGAGGCAGGTCATAAAGCCAGTGGCTGGTGTGTGCAGAGGGCATGTGCCATACAAACAGCTCCCTGACCCTGTAAGTCACACATGGTCTCCAGTAAACACAGCAGGAATGTCCGTGCGTAGGTTGTGGACACTTGAATCCTACCCTGTTTCATTTACCCAGACCTACCCAGACCTACCCAGATCTGACAAGGGTTCGAAGAGTATTGTGGGAGGCAGGAATGATGGAATACTGTGAAGTTCCAGGGTGTTGTTGAAAGCGTATGGGTCAGCAGAATAACACCCAGGTAAAGTCAGTTCCAGGAAAGACATGGAGACTGCCTGTGTCAGGAAGGGTCCACAGGAAATGGTGTGGGAGTCCTGGTTCGCCCGAGTCCTGACCATATCCAAAAGGCTGAATTACTGTAGACCATTACCAAGGCGGCAAGCCTGGCATGGATGGGCTTGGGTATATCTCTCTTCAGTTACTTTCAGACCAAAACAATTCCAATGACACAAACAAATCAATAAGCCTAATGTGGCCATTCATGAACTTGGCGTTCAGAAGATGTGGTCTAGTGGTTCATTTCAAGTCAGTGTTGTTTTTCACACTCAGGAGTGATGGATCACCTGAGTCAAGGGGCAGGTGAATTTAATGTTTAAGTAAACTATATCTTTCTTACATATTTATAGTATACTGTACTCACATGATTTATGTATAACTATCCTTATGACCCCATATATTAATCTGAAATGTACAGTACCCAAAGTTTTTGTGTAAGTATAATAAATAGGACCAATTTGACCCTTTGGAAATGTATCATCCTCCCTAGGTTATTAGAACATGCAGACAGAAACCCATGCACACAAACAAACACAAATATAGGGGTGTTTCAAAAAGTATTAAAGATGTGACAGAGCCGCGCTGGTTGCTAGGTAGTGAAGGGAGTTCGCTTAGGGATACTTACAGTCTCTCCAGTTGTTTGAGGTCCTGAAATGCCCCCCTTTCAATCACTGTTATTTGGTTGTCTTCTAGGTGCCTGTCAGAAAAGAGAGAGAAAACATTATAGTATATTTCTGTTTTAAAGTTGAAGCTCTCAAACCATGGATCCAAAACTACATTTTAGAAAGAATAGCATGTCATGTACAGTATCTTGCTTTACGGTCTCAGTGGGTATTCCGTACTAGTCCAGGGGTAGTTACTGGAGGACCAAAACTCTTCTGGTTTTTCTATCAACCTGGAAGTTAATTTCACTCATCTTGCATCCCAGACGTTTTTGTCCCTGAAGGAGTGGAGTTGCCTACCCTGTAGTCGGTCAACACCGGACATCATGTCACATTTCTGGATCCATTCAAATTTTCCAGATGCATTACAAAGGCAGAACATCTCTATCTCAATGGTAATTTAGAGTTATGTCTGTGAATGTTAACGCCGATCTGGAGTGACATATATGAGAAGCACATTAATCTAAGAGTGACTAATATTTAGGGTGGCGCGATGCAGCCAAGGCCAAAAGGAAAAAGGGGAAACCCAAGACATAAAACATTTTTGCTCTTCTCATGTGGAATTCCAGTCTTTTGGCAGGAGGATCGGTGTTATAAATGACCTTTTAGTCAAATGTTTATTATACATGTGCCTGTTTGACTGCCATTAATTTATGTTTTTGTCATATCAATTTAACACGGGAGATTGCATGCTTGGTCAAATCATAGAGTAAGGGTATAGAAAGAATACGACAGGTTTTCAGAATAACCTGATGTGGTAGCTTAAGGCCAACAGCCCAGGCAGCTACCAAACGGTCCAAAAGTTTTTACCTATTAGTAGCCTAATGAAGCTCCTAAGTTATTTGCGGTCCCTTACCAATCCAGACGAACATCCAAGTACCCACTAAATGTTATAACCAATCCAGACGAACATCTGAGTACCCACCAAAGGTTCTAACCAATCCAGACGAACATCCGAGTACCCACCAAAAGGTTCTAACCAATCCAGACGAACATCCGAGTACCCACCAAAGGGTCTAACCAATCCAGACGAACATCCGAGTACCCACCAAAGGTTCTAACCAATCCAGACGAACATCAGAGTACCCACCAAAGGTTCTAACCAATCCAGACGAACATCCGAGTACCCACCAAAGGGTCTAACCAATCCAGACGAACATCTGAGTACCCACCAAAGGTTCTAACCAATCAAACATGTCCATTCTATTTACGCACTCACTGGAGATGACCCACTGTGGAAGCATGAGTGGGAAAGCCAAACAAGTAACCTGTGTTAGCTGCTGAAAGATAGTGCTATATATATATATATATACACTGAACAAAAATATAAATGCAACATTTTTGTTTTTGGCCCCATTTATCATGAGCTGAACTCAAAGATCTAAGACTTTTTCTATGTACACAAAGACCTATTTCTCTCAAATATTTCACATTTCTGTCTAAATCTATGTCAGTGAGCACTTCTCCTTAGAGAAGTGCTCACTGGCCACAATAAAAGGCCACTCTAATAAGTTCAGTTTAATCACACAGGACAATGCCACAGATGTCGCAGGTTTTGAGGGAGCAAAACTGACAACTCCCACGCAGTGATTTAAAGCCAGACCAGGTGGATTGTTTGTGATTCCTTAGGCTGCAGAGCTGGCCGTGGTACTGAACCTGTTGTTGCTTTAAATCACTGCGTGGGAGTTGTCAGTTTCGCTCCCTGAAAACCTGCGACATCTGTGACTTTGCGCTGTGTGATGAAATCGCACATTTTAGAGTGGCCTTTTATTGTGAGAGAAATAGGCATTTTGAGTACATAGAAAAAGTCTTAGATCTTTGAGTTCAGCTCATGATGAATGGGGCCAAAACAAAAGTGTTGCATTTATTTTTTGTTCAGTGTATATATATATATATTCAACTAGCAACCTATCTTTTGCTTGCTAGTGAATGACATTCATGCTTTTTAACTGAGTCAAAAAGCTTGCCAAATATGGCCGTGGGCTGGTGATATGGGATTAATCAGTATGAATTTAAGTTTTTTTGTCAGCTTGATAGTTAGTTATTTGTCAGTGGCCATCTAGATTTTCAAGGACTTTGCACAACAATACACTGACACATCTAGGTAGTTAGCAAGGTAACATTGGTGAGTTACCAGCTACACATATGCCAAACAAGAAATCATTAGTAGTGTACTGTCACTGTCGGCTTTGGATCAATTTGAGAAGATTGACAGCAGGTGGTCGGTTTCTTTCTGCACCAAAACTGATTGACTGGTGACTGTTTAAAAGTAGTAAGTCCTCAAGCCAACAATGGTCACAGGTAGTATTTTTTCTGCATAACACAAGCTGATGGGCCTCAGATGAAGCTAGCCAGGCAAATTTGAATTCAAGCCCAGAGGAATGTATTAAGTTAGTTGATAATAGTGTTTTCTTTACCTTAGATGATCTGAGATATAGATCTGTTT
>JACXGM010012433.1:0-23989 GCA_016801145.1 Umbra pygmaea | reverse complement strand
AGGTTTGGGAACCACTGTCTTAGGCGTAGACCATCCCTTGTGTTGGTGTCTTTGACATAGGCCATCCATTGTGTTGGTGTCTTTGACGTAGGCCATCCATTGCAGCAGCTTGTGTTCTCTTGCTGGGAGTGGATCAGACCTCAGACAATCACATAGCTCAAGTAGCATGCCAGGTGGCACTTTTGTGTGTTGGCAGTGAGGCTGGCTTGCTGTAACTTCTCCAGGCATTCCTGGTCTTCAGATGGGGGCAAAGTAGGATGTCGTTCAGTCGTTGGAGGGGCCTGGTACTGTCAGTGGACACTAATCCACATTTTCCATTGACCACTTAAACCGTGCTGTGCTGCTCCGTGCTGGAATGGACTTGCAGACACTGGCCAAGGATGTTTCCACAACCGATCGTAGAATGGTTTGCACATTTCAAGCAATTGTGAGTGACAGTGGGAGAGAGAGAGAATTCTCGCTACCAGAAAAGGCATATCGAGAGAGGAAAAGAATTGTATGCCTCAACAATTTATGGAAAATAAAAATAAAATTATAGGACAACAATAGCAGGCAACTTGTAAGTCTGATTTAAACAACTGTTTGTATAAAGAAGTGTTTGAGTTTAACAGGGGCACTGTGTAGAATTTCACCGGTGAGAACGGAAGGCTAATTCCTCTTTCAGAGACCCACCTATAAAGCTGTAATAACTGTAGTTCTTGATATTAAAAAAATGTAAAAGCTATTCCTATGAGATAATGCAGGGATTTGTTAAACACAAAACATTGGGTGTTGAATTTCTGCGTTCTGAAGAACTGCCGTACGTATTTTTCTCCTTCGATATAGCCTGATCCGGTATGCTTTCAAGCAATCTGGGAATAGATGGGTACACAACACAATCTGTGATATTCGTGGGATGGATAAGCCCCATAATGCCTGCCATATACTTAACACTCCTGACCGGGGATTTCGAGCGGGCGAGCCAAGGGCGCACACCACTCTTTTTTTTCAGTGGCACGCGACAAAACGGAAACAGGAAGCATGGACGAGTTCCATTGCACAGTAAACGATTCATAATAACACAGTTAATGCTTCATAATAAAACTGTAAATGGTTCATAACAGCACAGTTAATATCATCTTAGCCACTGTTGACCTTAACTTCAATGCTGCTGCCAGTTCTGCCATCGTTTACCTTTTTCTTCTTCTTCTAGTCTGTGAAAATATCAAAGTCGGTAGCCTTTCCTCAGTTGCAACACCTCTGTTCAGGAGAAGACTGCAACTAGTTTCGCGAGCACCACGCACGAGTATAAATAGTTACAGCGCTCCCATGACGTCACTTTGTTGCGCGCCAGGTCGGGAATCTGTAGTAAACTGTGCGCTTAAGACTGCTGACCTGGTTGTTCATGGGACCTAAGCACACAGTGATCTTGTCCAGGCCTTGCCAGAACATGAGGAACTTGCATGCTGTGGACGGCACCAGAATAAGAACCTGCACCAATGCCCTGACTGAAACTCCAAGATGAGGGCTGGCCAGTTAAAGGAACTCTGATGATGTCACTGGGCTCCTTCCATGTGTTGTCACACAATATGTTTTCATTGATTTGCTGGTGCTCCATTGCAGTGTTGTATGGGGATGGGTATGGCTCCTATTCTATTTTAGTAATATTGAGCAGGCCCAGCGTTCAACACCCGTCTGTACAAAGGCTCAAATCGTGGCCTGGGTTATCTCATGCGCCACAAAGCTCATTAGGTCCCCATTGTATCTATCATCTGACATCACACTCTGCAAAATCAAATTTGTTGGTGAGCAGGAGGGTGGTGGTCTACAGGCTAAAGAACAACCACTGCACACACTGTAAAATCATAGTCATGGTACCTCAGATCCATTCGCTGTGGTCTGCCTGTATCCTCCAGTGTAACACAGGAGACAGAGCAAGGACACAGAGACAGGTTGAGTGCACAAGGCCACAGTTGTGGTTAATTAGGAACACAATAGATGAACTGGAGAAAGGAAAAAGCAAGGCAGCTTCAGGCTCTGGTTGGGTCTTGTTTCTGGGCAGTATGTCCTCTTCAGTATCGATGAGACCATATGAAGAACGCCATATGGCGAAAAATATGTAGACACATGACCATCACCCCATATGAGTTTTTTGGACATCGCGTTCCAAAACCATGGGCATTATATGGAGTTGGCTGCCCCCCGGGAATGTGTGTCCTTTCAGCCAAAAGAGCATTTGTGAGGTCAGGCACTGGACGAGAATGCCTGACTTGCAATCACCACTCCAATTCATCCCAAAGGTGTATGGGCAGTAAATGTGTTGGACGTTACCTCCTGAGGGCTCTTGGCCTCTTCTGTATAGCTGCCCCAATCGTCATGATGGAGCATGTGTGGAGATGTGGGGCTGGCACATGGAATAGATCGGTCCTCACATTTCAAAACCTTGGGCACTTTTTTTCCTTGAGACTTTTGTTGAGACTAGCTGTGATGAAATGATGCACATTTTAAAAGTGTTAAAAGTATGCATTGTCCATTTTTTTACTTAAACTTCAATAACACAGGGCCTTTCATTTCCACTCCCTGGATGGTCTTTTTCATTGAAAATTACATCCAGCACAATTGGGCTGAAATTAAATGAGAACAATGCCTAAAAATGCATCTACCTTTTATTGGCCATTGTTTGTAAAAGTAGATAGTAGTTGTGTACAACTGCATGTCATGTAGTGTATCTGCCGATTTGCTCCACATATACAGGTTCTGGATTATGTAGGCCATACAGTCTTTGGATTTGCTCTATGATGCTCAGATGGCAAACAACAAAGAAAAAGGTAAGCACAGTATGTTTTGAAATTAATTATGTTTTGGATAGCAAACATGTAATGCCTAACATACTTCAAGAAACATATTTTTTTGCATATGTTACCATGAAAGGAAGGCACAAACCAGAATCTCAATACACAACAATTTCTATTTCATAATGTCCCCTTTTATCTTTTTTGGTGAGTTTTTCCCAATTTTTTCCCTATTTATTCCTCCCTTCCCAATTCCCTCTAATCCTGCCTTGTCGGCAGCTCCGCAACTCCTTGTACAGATCTGTGGGATGACGAGGGGCGCACACATGGTTCATCCAACCACATGTCGCCCGAGCCCCCATATATGTATTTTTTATGTATTTACTTGGGGGGGGGGGGGGGGGGGGGGGGGAAGGGGGCAAATAGAAAACATTAAAATAAAAAAATACAGTAAAAATCTAGGGGCACCCCAAGTGGCCAGGGGCCCTAAGTGGCCGCTTATGTCGCTTATGCCAAAAACGGCCCTGGTGACAACTAACACTGTTTTATACACCAACACATGGGTTCTGTTACACAAGGGTGTGTTTATTAAATACAACTGTTAATTTAACACCTCAGTTAACACTATATACCTAATACTGGAAAATAAACACTAGACAATTTGCTGTGTACCAAGGTGGAAGCCTGTTTGCTACCCATCGTGCGTCACGTGTCCAGGCATCACTCACACATGTAGAAGTTATGTACCATGCACCCTCAGCTACATGTCGGGGAGCGCTTCCTGTGATGGAATGAAAGTGTGGATTGAGCTAATATTTTAGCAGAACAATGTTTTAATCCCGGATCAGTTTTGTGACCTGGAGAAAATATCAAGCGAATTAAACAATATTCTTTATTTCTTCTTTCAACAGCCAATTAATCAACCTATTGATATATAGGCTACACGGTGGACTGACTGACGAGTGCAGGACGAGGACACAAAAAAGAGTCAGTGGCTTTTGATGCCAACTGACGGGGAGGTTTATTCTGCTTGAATAATAGTGGTATTTTGAAAACTAACACTGGCAGGCCGCAGGCTTTCTAGTCTGAATGTGACTATCATTTTGGAAAATTGGCAAATCGTGTAAATCTCGCCACAGGACACAATTCCTTTCGGATTTCATAATCCAACATCTGAGTAGCATTTTTCCTGCGGCTTCGAAGAACCCGGAGAGAGCTTATTGACACATGCGAACTGTTCGCTCCGGTGCCTTTATCGGGGATCCGCGCTTCGGTCATTTGACATGATGGCAGCCCGATCAGTCGCTGTGTGAAATATACTGGGGCGACTCCTGAGGTCCGAACCATCTGCGGCACGGCTCTGACTGGGACGCTATCTGCAGGGAGAGGGAGGAGGACAAGCCCGCTGTCCCTCCATAGGATACTGTACAGCCACGGAGCCGTTAGGGCTGAAATACACCATGTCGAAGAAGAGCATGATAGCTAAAATCTTTAAAGTTCGCAAGAGGAGACAGATGCTTTCCGTTCAAGTCTGTTTTATCTGCAGTATTCTATGTTTGGCGTGGTGCATGTCCTCCCTGCTTACAAAAACAGGTGAGTAGCCTACTAGGTTACGAAGAGTGAGGGAAGGATCCCAGGGATGATCGAGGAGGAACGTTATATTCAGGACTGTGTTGAACTAAAAAGGAATTGGAAACTAAAAATGCCCATCTGGCAGTACATCACAATGAATTATCTCAAAAACGCATAGTATGACATAGGGTAAAATTTGTAGTCGTGTATGCCTATAAATTCAATAGCATCTCGGTATAGTGGGACCCAACCATGGTTGAGGATGGAGTGTTTTTGTGGCATGCGCGTGTCGTGTCCCATTTTGGGCGATTTTTGCATTATCAGCAAAAAAAGGAGCTGTATAGGCTACTATTTTACAGCGTTATTGTAATTCACTTTCCGATTTCTACTTGCCAGTTACTATGTTCGGTATGTAAAATTAGTTGATTTCCCTCTGCGTCTCTGAAACTCAGATAGGCTGCATAGGGGACGTAGGCTACTCGTAGTCGCAGTGTGTGTGTGTGTGTGTGTGCGCGCGTGGGTGCGCGCGCGGGCTCAGTATAACGTTCGTTAATGACGCTTGCCCGATGTGCCGCAGTATGCAAACTAGGTTTAATGAATAGGTCACAGGTTATTCACAATCAGTCCACCAAATATACAATGAACACGGTCAAGCCATGTTTGTTTTTTCTTTATTGATTTTCTTGGACATGTTGCTGCCTTTGGCCTATAGGGTTCTCAGGATGTGGCAAGTGTTGCATCCATACTGCGTGGGTTTGTGGAGAACCTCATTGGTTTCAACCAGTCCTACAGGCAAAACATGACCTCCTTGTATTAAACTGTACAGCACTTTGTGAACTGAAAAGAGACACATTCTTAGATCTCGAAATCTCTTCTGTTTTGTAATTAAGTCAACATACTGTACATTTTACCTATACTGCACTTTTGGTGACAAGAGCTGAACATGCCTGGTAAACATTTTTACCCTATTTAGAATTCTGTTGGATACTGGTATGAAGAGCTTTAATGTACCGCATATCCACCTTACCCCCAAAACATGTTCATGTGGAACTTTCTTCACACACATGCATGCACACCCACTGATCACAGGGCTGTTTGTATATTCTCCTCCAGCCTATCCACAATTTTAATTTACCTTGCCTTATGACTCATCTCACTGTATTATTGGACTCATGTACACTGGCGTTCAAAAGTTTGGAATCATCCAGCAATGTTAATGTTTTTTTTTTACTGTTTTTACTGTTCATTCTTCAAGGTGGAATTAAACTGATTGAAATATTGTATATCCAAGACATTACCAATGTTGCAAATGTCTATCACTGTTGAAAATCTGATGCCATTACTTCATTGCTGTAATGATTAAATATTTTACATGATCCGTAATTTTTGACTTTAATTGTTTTTTTTAAATTTCTGATCAATTAATCCCACCTTACATTTGACATTTTAGTAATTTAGCAGACGCTCTTACCCGGAGCAACTTATAGTAAAAACCGGGACATTCCCCCTTGAGCAACTTAGTGTAAAGTGCCTTGCCCAAGGACTCAACGACATTTGAAACAGTCAGGAATCGAACTAATAATCTTCCAACTACAAGTCTGACTCCAAGTCTTACTCAACGACTGTCTGTTTTCACTGTTTGAACATTACAAACCTTTATTTAAGCAGGGGAATCCAGTTCAATTTTACATTTCTGCCCTGTAGTAAGCAGCATAGCTTCTAAAGCTAAGCAGGGTCAGGCCTGGTTAGTCCCTGGATGGGAGACCAATGCTGCTGGAAGTGGTGTTGGAGGGCCAGTAGGGGGCGCTCTTCCCTCTGGTCTAAAGATCATTCCCAATGCCCCAGGGTAGTGATGGGGACATCTGCCATGCATAGGGTGCCGTCTTTCGGATGGGATGTTAAATGGGTGCCCTGACACTCTGTGGTCATTAAAAACCCTAATGGCAGTTATCATAAGAGTAGGGGTGTTTACCCTGTTGTCATGGCCAAATTCCCAACCAGGCCTCACTTCAAACATGGCCACCTAATAATCCCCCTTCTTCCTGATTGGCATATATAACTACTCACCTCTCCACCTGATAGCTGATGTGTGATGTGTGTTCTGGCACTAAATGGCTGCCATGCATCACCAAAGTGGGTGCTACACATTGGTGGTGGATAAGGTGGGCTTTCCCTCTCACTGTGTAAAGCACTTTGGGTTCCTTGAAAAGCGCTATATAAGTTGAACTAATTATTATTTTATATAAAAAAGCAGCAATAAATGGGAGGTCTGCATGGCGTAGTGGGCTAAGTTGCTGCCTTGCAGGTCATGGATAGTCAGTGGTTCCAGCCTGATTATAGGTTCACTGACATTGCCCGTATCTCCAGCGCAAACTGGCTAAGCGTTGTAAATCAAATAATCTACTGTACCTTGCCATGTCACACGCCAGCGGCTCCTTGTGTTCAGATCAGCACCTGTAATATCAATCATGGAAGTATAGTCAGGGAACGTAATCATCCCATACATGACCTGACTAAAGGCTTCAGTTTTGGGTGAACATGTGTGAAAATAATTGGCAGTTGGAATACATGTTGTTGGATAAATAAAAGCTGCCGACAAGGCAGTGTTAATGGGAAATGGACAAGACCAATTGGGAAGGGAGAAAAATTTAGAATGTAAATTAAAGATAAAAACACCAATAAATGAACAAAAGTCAGAGAGACATTTAATAAAATAGAATAAAAAGTAATGAATACATCAAAGAGCTAAATAAATATTGAACAATTGAAGTCCTTATAGCTGCAGTTATTTTTAATGACATTACAGGCATCTGACTTCCTGGTTAAACCATCCTAGATGTATTTCCAGTGATACTCCCATGGGAGTGCAAGTGGCGAGGGTTTGCACAAGAGAATGTTCCTGTAATTTCTTATGGCTTCCACATTTCGACTCTGTCCTTGTCTGCTTCAACAGTTCTGCATAGCACATCACCTCTATTACAGTCCTGGTTAAAGGAAGTCCATTTGGGATGCAAAGCCGTGTTAACTGCCTGTCTTCTCTTCCCTGCTGTAGGACATGGTCTGGTCCTGGATCAGGGGCCAGCTGCCTTATCTGACCATGTGGGACGCAGGCTCATGGCTCTGGACGGGGACAACATCACATTGGAAAAGAACTGCACAGACCCAGGTATTGAACCTATCACCTGTTAACTAACCCTGTAACTTAATTATGCATAGATGTGGCAAAGCGTTTCAACCTAACACTGCTCTAAATCACACTGTGTACCGTTTGCCTGTGCAAAGATAGGTGCTATTTGGGAGGAGATCATAGAAAAGCACTACACAGAGTGTTATACAATACTACAGCCTACATGCATCCCACCTACTACAGTATATGCTCTGAGTCAGTCATAGAAAAAACAGCTGGGCTTGTGAAGAGATTGGTTGCCTTAAATTGTTCAATATATGTGATATCACTCATTCTTTACTGCGGTTTTGGTGCAGATGTGATTTGCAAATGAGGGCAACCTTGGTGTCCAGGTGGGTGGGGGTGTCCTCCAGCTGGATGACGAATGAGATGAGTGGGTGTTGGAGGCACAAGAATGAACTGCGAAGCTCCACTGTGTGGGTGAGAGAGAGAGAAAGCAGAGATGTAAAGCCTGGTAGAAACCTCATTCACATCCAAAAGTATGTAATGGCAACATACCGTACATCCTGTTCACGCAATCTGCATCTGCTTCTGGTTGGAGATGTACACATTCTGTGGCATGCAGAAGAGCCTGTGTCATCTCAGAGATCTCCTACACTTTTGGTAGTAAGTATACTGTTTCAGAAGAATATATAACATGTGGAGGTCTGCGTGGTGTAGTGGGCTAAGTTGCTGCATTGCAGAACAGTCTACATCATGCTAGTCAGTGGCTCGAGCCTGACTATAGGATCTCTGACTTTCCCCGGACCTCCTGCACGAGACAGCGCAAAGTGGCATAGGGATTTGGGTTAGATAAGTCCGAATATCAAATCCTGCCGCGTCGCTCTTCAGCGACTCCTTGTATCCGGATCGGGCACCTGTAAATTCAATTGTGGAAGTATAGTCGGTGAACGTAATCATCGCATACATGATCTGACTAAAGGCTTCCGTATTGGATGAGCAGTGCAAAAATAATCTGCGGCTCAGCAACATGTGGTTGGATGAACCATGTGTGCGCCCCTCACCATTTCACAGATTCGTCCAAGGAGTTGCAGAGCTGCTGACATGGCTGGGTTAGTGGGAATTGGAATGGGAGGAAAATCCGAAAGAAATGAGTAAAAAATAAAATAAAACATGTTTGCCTATTTAAAATGAGAAAAAAAGAATATAAAACATGTTTGCCTATTTACATTTTTCTCAAAATGACTGACAGATTGGTATTAATTGGGTCGACCTGGGGTAGGGTGTGGGTACTTTTAAGTTTGCTCTTGTGAATACTGTTTGTTTAAATTTTTTACATGTTACATTTTTTTCAGGGTTTCTTGATTTAATTTACTCCCATCTTTCTAAGAATCTTAGCTGTGTTCACTAGCCTACGTGTTCAGGTAGAAATATGCTGTATAGTACAAACATGGCTCTCCAACAAGTATAACAGGAGTACATCTGCTCAATTTTTGAATTTCTATCGGCAACATTTGAAAATATTGTGCTACTAAATCACCCTTTAAAGGTGCAATTTGTAGAATTTGTACAGTAACAATATAACTATTTTTTCTTTCCATCAGCTAAGTTCTACACATTGCACCTTTATAGCATATTTTTCAATGTCCTGTACTGTACAGTAGATGTTGTAGTATGACCAAGATGGATGCATATCATTAGGAAGCATATCTACGACAAAAATACTGACTTTGGATAACATTACATTCCGTATAGCTAGCTAGTAAAACGATCTACAGTACATTTCTTGCTACCTGGCCAACTAACAGCACCTGTTTAGCTACTGTGTCTGTGAACTGGGATATTCCTCAAGATAGAAGCTAGATATATACAGTAGTACTGTAGCTACTAATAATGACATGGTTAAGTAGTTGCTTATTCAAATGATATCCTCCCTTTTGCTATGTACTCTACTAGGCTCTGTGTTATTTCACAGACAATTTTTAAGTTGAATTTAGTTAATATTTTGTGAATGTAAAAATAAATTAAGGTAGTTGTGATCAAAAATCCATAACAACACAACCATAATTTTCATTTGCTAAGCAGATATTTAATTAGAGAACAAGTCAGTCTATTACTGAAATATAATTTTAAATACCGGTAGTTATGTATTTGGTTAGGCTAGGTTATTTTTCAAAAGTGGCCAGACCTTTAGTAACATCACAAGGTACCATAGGAATGCTAAAGTATTTTGTTTCACATTCAGAAATGGAGAAAACAAAAGTTTCACAAAAAGTTACATATACTGTGGACATTCAATGATTGGAGTAGTAGCCACCTGGCGTGTGAGACTAAACACTAAGTGGCCAATCTCTGCTACTGTTTTGGCCAAAATACACTGCTCAAAAAAATTAAGGGAACACTCAAATCACAAATTGGGTCTCGATGACAGAAACATATTAAACATCAAAATCTTTACTGTACATCAGGGGTATTCAAATTTGACACCACAAGGTCTGGATCCTGATGGTTTTCTGTTCTACCTTATCATTAATCACACCCACCTGTTGTACCAGGTCTAAATAAGTCACAGGTTAGAGGGTTTCAGTAAAGCAACAGAGTAAAATGGGCTTCGAGGTCCAGATTTTGTGATGAGGGCTGTACATTGTGTAATAAGTTGAGAACAAAATGACGTATCAGCGGTCAATGAATCACCAACCGGTTGAAACCCACACCGAAAATATAAGTAAACAGTTGAAACACAGGCTGTTCCAACTTGTGTGAATTTCATCACTGCAATTCCTAATGTGACTCAGTAGTGTGTATGGCCCCAACGTGCCTGTATGGACTCCTGACAATGTCTGGGCAGTCTCCTGATGAGACAGTGGATGGTGTCCTCTGGATCAGGGCATCAGTGAGCTCCTGAACAGTCTGTGCTGCTGCAGCGTCAGATGAACCAATACATAACTTCCCAGAGGTTCTCCATTAGATTCAAGTCTGGGGAACGTGATGGCCAGTCAATGGCATCAATGCTTTCGTCATCCAGGAACTGTCTACTAGGCCTGTCAAGATAAGAAATCTTGCTGGACGATACATTGGCTCAGAAATTATTGCGATAAACAATAATATTGTCGTTCTGAGAACATTTTCATATAATATAATGATAATGGCATAATAACCTTTTCAAAGATGAATATACTTTTATTTCTAAAGAATATTTAACACTGGAACTGGAAGACATTTCAAATATCCACAATAAATGAACCAAACAACCAAGGACAGTAAATAAAATGGACTCTCAGTCTCTGTTAATAAAATATATATGTGAATAAATACCAAACACAATCAAAAACATTGTGGTCATCCAGTCTCTTTGGTAGATAGAGAAAGATGAGCAAAACTAACAAACATGCAAAAGGAAATTATTGCAGCTAGAAAATCTTTTGAGCTCATTTTTATAGATTTATTGCATTTTGCGACAGGCCTACTGTCTACAGACTCTGGCCACATGAGGCTGGACATTGTCCTGAACCAGGAGGAACCCAGGGCCCACTGCACCAGTGTAAGGTCTGATTATGGGTCTGAGAATTTCATCCTGGTACCTAGCAGCAGTCAGGGTTACCATTGGCTAGCAAGTGGAGGTCTGTTCAAGGATATTTGTCCTCAGACCATCACTCACCCACCGCCAAACCGCTCATGCTGGATGATGATGCAGGCTGCATAGTGTTCACCACAGCGTCTCCAGACTCTTTCATCTGTCACATGTGCTTTATTTTCACCCTGAAATGACACAACTGATTAAATTAGTCAACTACAATTTACACCTTTGACTAATTGAATCAGGTGTGCCATTTCAGGGTTAAAACAAAAACATGGCCTGTCTGGGGGTCCCAGAGGAGAGGTTTGGGAACCACTGGGCTAGCCCACTGTAGCTTTCTCCCGAAAAAAATCTGAAGCTGACTTCTGGGAAGAGTGCTCTTAGGGCAACAAACCCTATGGGGCTCCGCTCCACTCTTAGAACTATAGTTACAGAACTCTGGTAACTATCGTTCTATATCATTGCGCTCTGCCCCATTGGGAGAGCTCCCCCTAGTGGTTTAGGGCGGAACTATGTGCTGTCAAATGTACCCCCTGATCACTCTAATTCCTCGGGACAAGCAAACCGATATACCTCACTGAATAAGAGCAATCCTGGCCAGTGCTTCATGAACCAAAAACTTTTGGTGTAAAATGTTACAACAATTTGAATGCATCCCCACCTACTCCCAGTCCACAGACACACTCAGTACAGAGTGCACCGAAATGGTAACTCAATCCTAAATTTCACACAGTAAAACACAAGGATCAGCAACCATTAGATATGAATGGCACTGAACTCCTTTTCCAGGGACCCCCAAAAAGAAAACAGAGTTGCCTAAACCACTCGAAGAGACATTCATCAAATAAAATCGGCTGAATATAGACAGCTTCCTGAGCCATTTTAATGGCTTCAAATAACCAGTGAACCAAACGGCCCTCAGACATAAAGTGTCCCAGTGCAGCAGATACATAGCACACAAACAGTTGTTGCGACGATCTGATCAGCGCTGTTCTGGCCAAGAAAAGAGACAGAGCACTAACTGGGCACAAACTGTGTACCCTCCTCTCCATCTCATTTCCAAAAAAAGGGCGAGAAAAGGCCCTTAATTCCAAAATTCTAAAGTGTTGATAATTTTGGGAAGAAAGGCTGGATTAGGCCTTAACACCACTCTGCTAAGCACCGTTAATAATATAGCAGTCAGGACACACGTACAGTGTGCACAGATCGCTCACTCTCTTAGCAGAGGTCAGAGCGAGGAGCAGTGCTTGATAGCACGCTCAATGGACAACTGATCCAAGGTTTCAAATGGCAGTCCACGGAGAGCCTCCAGAACCACTGAGAGATCCCACTTCAGGAGTCTGCAAA
Source organism: Umbra pygmaea (assembly GCA_016801145.1). Classification (NCBI taxonomy): domain Eukaryota; kingdom Metazoa; phylum Chordata; class Actinopteri; order Esociformes; family Umbridae; genus Umbra; species Umbra pygmaea. Next base: position 11,595 of record JACXGM010012433.1, on the reverse strand, counting down.
CGATGAGGGTCAAACTCACGTCAATCTCTCCCGTTCAGGAACCAAACCCAAAGGGGTTGTATCAGTAAGGGAAGCGACTGCAGCGCGTCCTGAGCCTGAAGCATACCATCTGGATGATGTGGAATGCACCATGAAGGCGCACACAACATCTCCATCATTTCCAGAAACCAATCGGCTCCCAGTCTCTCCGGAGCCACCACAATCCCTGATGCGTTCTCCAAACAGATCCTCTGTATCAACTTCAGGAACCGCCATACTGGAGGAAACGCATAGAGCAGGAGCCTCAGCCATCTGGGGAGTGCACCATCCATAAAATGTTATGCTAATATGCAGCTAGCTATATTTGGTGAGCTAATTTTAAATTTTATAAAAAATTAAAACATGAATAAATGTTTCCAATGGCATCTTGGGATGCCTCTAGCAATCGCCTCATCGCTTCCTGCCACCGAAGTGAAAGGGATGTAACTCTTAACAGGAGCGGCGATCTGGAAGGGCGCCCCCCACGATGACTCAACAAACTTAGCAAACAACATCATCAGCGGAGGTGGCCCAGTATATTGCTGGCCTTCCCACACTCCCTCAAATTCCAGCTCCACTGCAGGAGGGTAAGGGCTCCTGAGTCTGCCTGCATCATGCCTCATAATCCCGGGCAGGTCGCGACAGATGGAGGGTAGCAATGGCTCTGCGACGACAGAGGCAGCTTCATCCTCCGATGGCTCCTCCTCTGTTCCAGAAGAGGAAGGAGAAGTCTCTGCACTAGATGCCCACACCACTGGGGCAGCTAGTGCATGAAAAGACGCAGCAAGGAGGGATCGATCCATTGAATCATCCACTACAACCGTAGCTTAGTGGTCCTCCCCTTCAACTTCATTTTCTGAAACTGAGGCTATGACTTCAATGGCATCCACTACCAGCAGAGCCCCAAGGAAAAAGGTGTCTCTTCTCGCCCTCAGGTTTGACGGCATGGCTAGACACACAGGACACACAGGATCGTGTTCCCTGCCCTGGCGTGGTCGCCGCCCAGACAAAAGACACAGTGACCGTGTGTTTCGCCGTCCTCCACTAAGCAACAGCATCAGCAGGCAAGTGGCTGAGGTGCAGTAGGAAAAGACATGTTGAAAAAATAAGACAATGTGACGACCAAGTTAGTCATGGCAGAAAAATCTTCTTCCTTTTGGTGCAGCTGTCAACAACTAGTCAGCTGAAGACAAAGGGTGAAAGCTACAGTGGGCTAGCCCCCTTATAAAGAAGTAGCATTATAAAGGTAAAGGTACTTTATTTGTCACATACACGTAGCGAAATTCATTCTCTGCATTTAACCCATCCCTCAAGGGAGCAGTGGGCAGCCATTTCCGGCGCCCGGGGACCAACTCCAGATCTGAGCCAGTGCCTTTGTCAGGGGCACTGACTGGAGAACCTAACCTGCATGTTTTTTGATGATGGTGGGGGAAACCGGAGCACCCGGAGGAAACCCACGCGAACACGGGGAGAACATGCAAACTCCACACAGAAAGGCCCGGGACAACCGGGGTTCGAACCCAGAACCTTCTTGCTGTGAGGCCACAGTGCTATCCACTAGGCCACCGTGCCTGCCCATGGCCACCGTGCCTGCCCATTATCACCCCATTGGCTGGTGCAGGGGCGTGTATGCACATTTTTTTAGGTGCATCCTGCTACACGGGGGGAGAAACCACTAGGAGCAGAGCTCCCCTATGGGGCGGAGCTCCACGATATAGACCAATGCAGTTTGGCAGCCCCAGTGGAAGGCAACACACTGACGATACAAGTAACTTGGCACAACTTGTGATGTAGTGCGTGTGCATCGCTCACCTATATCATAATAATAACTTCTTCATTCGCACAATTTTTTACTTTCTCCCTTCAGTTCTTTTCATCTACAAAAGATAGCTAAACTCCTAGCTAGCTAAATACAGCCATCAGTTGAACAGGCTCATAGGAGTTTAAGGTATTGAAAAGTGTTCTCCAGGCAGATCTGAATTGTAATTTTCAATCAAAAGTTAATGTAATGTGAGGCCTGCCCTCTGATTTGAATCAACCAATTAAATAATTTCTGCATTCAAGGCAGATCTGCCTGGAGAACACTTTTCAGTAACTAAAAGTCCTATGAGCTTAAACAGCCTATTGTTGTAAGTACACAACTAACAAATATATATAATATAGGTATAGTGATGTTTGCTTTTTTTACAATGCAAAGTATGTCTTTTGTTATTGTTTTGGAAAACTACATATTGTAACTTTAAGCAAAAATGCTTTATTAACTTACAAAATTGAGTTAGTTTTACTTAAAAATGTTAATGTAATCAGTTTCAACAATTATTTTGAGTTCAATTAACTTATTGAGTTTTACAGTGTTGTTATCTAACAACATGGTGAAATGTAAATTAAAACATTAAACCAGACAGATGTTGTTGCCTTTTATAGATCATGTGGTAAATACATACATACACTATATGAACCAACTACACTAAAATAGGCCAGAATAAAGAAGATTGGACCTCATTCCAAAATCATTCCAACAGCGCTGCAAGTTGTTTGAGGCAGACTCCTTCAGCGCAAGTCACATTCAAATAAAAGAAACATAATTTTGACATTGTGAAATTGTTACTGACCGTCCCCATATTGCAGACGAACATAGTGAGAATAACTTTTGTTTAATCAAGAAAAAGTTTCATCAAACAACGTCAGCTTATGTGTTTGACGTTGTTCTCATATCGGCCAATACCAGCCAATATATCTGTGCATCTCTAGGCATCTCTAGCCCTTTGTTGCAATAACATCCTCCACTCTTCTAGAAATGTTGTTTACTTCATGTTCGAACATTGCTGTGACAATTTACTTCCATTCAGCCACAAAAGCATAATTTAAGTTGTCGGGCGATTAGAGCTGTCTCAGAGTTTGTGTTCCAATTTAATTTAAAGTTGTTGGATGGTGTTTAGGTCAGAGTTCTGTGGAGGCCTGTCACGTTCTTCTACACCAAACCCAGGTTTGCCTTTTGGACTGCAAGATTGTGAAGCATGATTCATCACTCCAGAGCAGAGGTGGACATTTACTTGAGTAAAAGTACTTTTTTGAGTAACTCTTGAGTTCAAAAGTTTTGGGAAGTCCCTACTAAAGACCAAATTGATCAGGTAAAGGGAGTTCATATAACAGTAAAACAAATAGAAAGAGTAAAGGAAATATCAATCATGGTCACTAGTAAGATGTTAACTCCCTTTACCTGCTCATTTTGGTCTTAAGTAGGGACTTCCCAAAACCTGTGTACACAGAAAAGTACTTTTACTCAAGTAAATGTCCACCTGTGCTCCAGAGATTATTTTACCACTGCTCCAGAGTCCAATGGTGACAAGCATGATGGTCTCAGGTTGGTGGTCTGTTTGTGACAGGCCAGCCATGGGACAAACTATAATTGTGCTGACGTTGCTTTTAGAGGTACTTTGAAACTCAGTAGTGAGTGTCGCAACTGTGGACAACTGTGTTGTCTATGTCATTATGCTCAGGAGGTCCATTCGAGGCAACACAAATTTGTACCGTTTTAAAAATTTTCTCATTTTTAACATGCACACAGACCGAACCATTAAAAGGCTAAAAAGACTCTGGGAAATACACGTAGCGCCTACTTGATTAGGGACCCCTGTTCAACTGCTCGTTAATGCAAATATCTAATCAGCCAATCACATGGACGCAATTGGATGTATTTAATGTATGTAAACATGGTCAAGACAATCTGCTAAGTTGAAATAAAGAATCAGAATGGATTTAAGTGACTTTGAACGTGGCATGGTTGTTGGTGCCAGACGGGCTGGTTTGAGTATTTCAGAAAGTGCTGATTTACTGGGATTTTCCCACACAACCATCTGTAGGGTTTACAGACAATGGATCGAAAAAAGATAAAATATCGAGTGAGTGGCAGTTTTTTATGCAAAATGCCTTGTTGATGGCAGAGGTCAGAGGAGAATGGCCGGACTGGTATTAGCTAATAGAAAGGTAATAGTAATTAAAATAAACACTTGTTAAAACCAAGGTGCAGTATTCAGAAGAGCATCTCTAAACGGAAACTGATGCTACAATTTGCAAAGGTCTACCACAGTTGGGAAATACAAGATTGAAAAAACATTGCCTGGTCTGATGAGTCTCGATTTCAGCTGTGGCACTCAGATGGTAGGGTCATAACTTGACATAAACAACATGAAAGCATGGATCCATCCTGCCTCGTATTAATAGTTCAGTATGATGGTGGTGGTGTAATAGTGTACAAATGTATTATTAGTAAGGTAGATTGAGTTGGGAAGGCCATCCAAGAACCTTTGTGTTGTCAGAGAATTGATAGTGTGGCTCTTAAAAGTCCCCTGTTGGATTCCAGTTGGCATAACTGATGTGGAAGTAAATTAAATAGTGGTCCAAAATTCCTGAATTATGAGGAAAAACATTCAGATACACAACATCTATTTCACGAGACAAAAGGAAGTGTGAATAAGTTGCAAAATCCAATGGGTTTTAACTAATCCAAAAGGTAAAGTGTGAAGTGCACATACATGTAATACTTATAACTAGAGGAAGATAAAGGTTAGAGAGCTAAGTAATCAGACTTAATAAACTTGTCACATCATCGTGTGATTGGGAGCCTGTGAATTAAATCACGGTTGTATGCCAAAATATGTAATCCTCTCATATATGGACTGACTTAAGGCAGGGCTCCACAGTGCCCCCATTTCACGAGAATTTGCTCCTAAAAATAGACTTGTGAGACAAGGAAAAATGATTTATATGTGTGCAAGTAAAAATTACAACCTACCATAATACATTTTTCCCCCCGTCCCCCCGCTTCTAATTGTTATAAAAACTACAACTCCCACATTCCGCAAGGAGTCATGCGCCAAATGAAGTAGTTTTCTGTGACAACGCAGTGCAGTCAAAGTGAGAGAAATGTGGGGAAAAACACTGGGAAAAAGAAAAAGTGTAAATTCTGTGTTACTTGAACATTTTTCAATGCGCTCCTAAATTTGTTTTTGTGCTCCGACAATTTTTTTATTTAGGAGTACATGTACTCCTTGGGAAAAAAGTTAGCGTAGAGCCCTGTAAGGCTTTCCGTGTTAAACAAACCCTGTAATTTGAGATGACTGAGCAAAATATGCTTGGAGGAAGCATGTAAATCATCAAACTTTACTATTCAGCAGATGGTCCTGCTGAGGTGACAAGGCTTAGAGGGGAATTGGACATGACAGATTGGGTGGGTAGGAAAATAGGGGGGATAAATAAAAAACAAGACGAGTTGTACACTCTACACACTTCAGCATTTGGTGAAATCGTTCTGTGATGTTGTGTGGCTTAAAACATTGTGGCTGAGCTTTTGTTGCTCCTAGGCATTTATAACTTCACAACAACCAGAAATGGCATAGGCACACCTGGATAGATTGAGGACAGGTGCATAAAGAGAGGAAAATTTATGTCAATCAAAAAAAGTATTGCACACTGTCAATGCTTAGAAATGTATTCAGTATTATATTATAACAAAACAACGTTTCGGCCTTCATCGGGTAAAAAAGTAGAATGGACATGCCATGAGCAGCATAGAGCCCTGTATTGCACTGCTGGTTTGCTTATAAAGCTAAGCAGGGTTGGGCCTGGTTAGTCCCTGGATGGGAGACCAGTGCTGCTGGAAGTGGTGTTGGAGGGCCAGTAAGGGGCACTCTTCCCTCTGGTCTAAATATCATTCCCAATGCCCCAGGGCAGTGATGGGGACATCTGCCCTGCGTAGGGTGCCGTCTTTCGGATGAGACGTTAAAACGGGTGTCCTTACTCTCTGTGGTCACTAAAGATCCCATGGCACTATTCGTAAGAGTAGGGGTGTTAACCCTGGTGTCCTGGACAAATTTCCAATCTGGCCCTCATACTGTCATGGCAACCTAATCATCCCTATCTCTCAATTGGCTCATTCATTCCCCTATCCCCCTCCTCTCCCTCCCTTCCCCCAGGCCGTTGCTGCAAATGAGAAAGTGTTCTCAGTCAACTTGCCTGGTAAAATAATAGTTAAAATAAAATGAAAAAACTAATATATACCCAGTAACAAATAGAAGACGTTTGAAAGCAATTAGTAATCAGTAACAATTAATAATGACATCACAATATCCATTACAACAATATCAATGAAGTATAGAAGTCAGACTTTCCACTTAATAGCTAAACTTCTAGCTAGCTAACTACAGCTGTGGCTAGTAAGTTATCTTGTGTAGATGACAACAACAGATGGCAAAAATCTAAAATTGCGCTAAGGAAGACCTGTTTATTACGATACACGAGCAACGCACACGCACTATAATCGAGTTGTAGCGTACTGAGTTGCTTCCCCAATAAGACAGCCAAAGTACTGCAGTTGTATTACTATTTTTTAGATAACTAACATGGACAAAGTTTTCTTAATTAAATACCTATTTCAAATAGGATAGCAGCTTAAGTGAATAGTCTAAATAGACAAGAGAGGGGTCCTGTATTAAACACCTCCATCAGTATGTGCATTGTGGTACCTCCTCAAAGGTTACTATAAAATATGGTGCCATTAGTAGTTGATCAAATTCAAAACATGGCCATTGGATTTGAATTGATATTGTCAGGCAAAACAACAGAAATTGGGCATGTTCCTAGAGAAATAAATTAAGTTCCTGTATAAAAAGTTTGAATACCTCTGTTTATACATTATTTTGTGCTTATGTGTATCAAACAATAGTTTTAGGTGTGATGATTTCCAAACTTCATCATCAGTACAGCCCTCAGATTGGTACTGCTAGTCCCCTTACAGACAGGACCTTGGATGTTATGTCTAATAATAGAAGAGGGTGTGCTATTTTTAGAAGCCAATACAGCGGTGGGCTGCACTGGCTCACTGATTGACTGACTTTCTGCTTCTGGCACGTCAGAAAATAGGAGGTCGAGAAACAGTCCTCAGAGGACTAAGGAAGGCACCACACATGAAGGCACTGCACCTACACGCTTATCGACACATTATTGTACTGGAAATAGCCTAAAGATTCTGAATAAAACACTTGGTGAGATCAGTTGTTGGAGCAGATAGATTCAGCATGGTTCACGCTGTAGTTCATGTCTATGTTTCCTGCTTTGATATTCAATTATGTCTATATACTGTACATAAACGTTGCCCTGTTTCTCTTTATAGTTGCCCCCCCTTCCTCACTTTACTCTGGTACAGGGCTTAACACCATAACAAGGACGTAACATCATAATATTACCATGATTATGTAGGTGCTGGTATGTATTGTGATTCTCAGCATTTTCACAATGTTATAGAGTAGGTATTGCGTATTGATACTGTGATTAAATTGCAATTAAAGGCACCATATGGCTTACCAGATTTCTGCTCCATATGTTTAAGAGAGAATATGTAGGAACGGACCTCTGTGCAGTTATGGATGAAGAAGGCCTATAAAAAGAAGGTAACATTTCTTTGAGACATTTGGCACAAAAAAAATTTGTACGAACAATATGACGAAACTAGTTCAAAAACCGTATCACAAAATGTAGGTGTAGCTATTGTTCCTCATCACTACTCATGACCCAGCTAAATAACTTGATAGCTGTCAGCCAGTCTGAGTGTGTGACACAGGGACTGATGTTGTTGGCTATGACTGTGCTATGTGTCAGTGTTTAGTGGACACTACAATATGATGGAAGGGTGAAAAGAGGGAGGGAGTGAACAGAGATGAAGGGGGGGAGCTAAAGGCAGCATACTGAACTGAAGGCCAACTAGAGGTCGTTGTGCCTGTCACAATACAGAAGCATCTCCAGAGAGTGCATGGGGGGGGGGGGGCTTATGTCTCTGCTTCTCTATGATCAGCTGTGCTCTGTCTCACTCTTTCTATCATCACTATTTTCTGCCCGGAACACATGTGCTGCTGAAGCATGCGTTCGCATCCAACCTTGTGCAATTTCAGAAAAAGCTTTCACCACTTTCCTGTCCAGAGCATAAAATGCCTGAAAAAAACAATATAGTGCATATATGCGGGAAAAATACTTTGATCCCCTGCTGATTTTGAACATTTGCACACTGACAAAGAAATGATCAGTCAAAAATTTTAATTGTAGGTTTATTTGAACAGCGAGAGACAGAATAACAACAAAAAAACAGAAAATGTATTGATTTGCATTATAATGAGTGAAATAAGTATTTGACCCCTTTGCAAAACCCGACTTAGTACTTGCTGACAAAACCCTTGTTGGCAATCACAGAGGTCAGACGTTTCTTGTAGTTGGCCACCAGTTCTGCATACATCTCAGGATGGATTTTGTCCACTCCTATTTGCAGATCTTTTCCAAGTCAGGAAGGTTTCAAGGCTAATGTTTGGCAACTCAAACATTCAGCTCCATTCACATATTTTCTATGGGATTAAGGTCTAGAGACTGGCTAGGCCACTTCAGGACCTTAATGTGCCTCTTCTTGAGCCACTCCTTTGTTTCCTTGGCTGTGTGTTTTGGGTCACTGCTGGAATACCCATTCACAACCCTTTTTCAATGCCCTGGCTGAGGGAAGGAGGTTCTCACCCAAGATTTGACAGAACATGGGCTCGTCCATCGTCCCTTTGATGCTGTAAAGTTGTCATGTCCACGTAGCAGAAAAACACCCCCAAAGTATAATGTTTTCACCTCCATGTTTGACGGTGGGGGTGGTGTTCTTGGGGTCATAGGCAGCATTCCTCCTCCATTAAACACGGCTATTTGATTTGATGCCAAAGAGTTCAATAATGGTCTCATCTGACCACAACACTCCCCCAGTTCTCCTCTGTATCAATTAGGGCTGGGCGATAAAACGATAACCATATGTCTCGCGATAGACACGTAATCAATATCAATAATAAATGCGTTCGATAAAACGTTCGATAATTTCCTTTTCTTTGTCGGAAGAAACCAGAGGTTGCGAAGCAATTTTGGTTGCATGAACAAAGGCACTCGCTCTCTGTTAACCTAGCAATGTAGCAAGTGACACACTAACAGCGAATCATTTAAAAGTATCAAGTTTGGTTCATCAATATTGTTGTCTCGTAACTAGTGTTAGATTCTTCAGTAACTGAAACTGAAACTGATCATTTGAAAATTAGTGCTGGAGCAAGCGGAGAAATTGTTGATAAAACGGGGAAAAGATCAGCTCGCCAATATGGCAGTTATTTGGTTTTTAAAAGTCAGACCAATGTCATCTGCAAATTATGTAAAACCGTCATCCTCACCAAAACTGGTAGGCTTATACCACAAACTTGTTTTCCCCACTTTCTCAGGTCTCAGGTTTCTCTCTCTCACGATTGCGCCTGATACAACTTCTTAAAATAACGTTTATAAATATTTTTGTTTGTCGTTGTTCCACTTTTGGTGCAACTCGGCTACAAGGGCATAGTTAATGAGCAGCATTACCTGGTGTTTGAGTAACTTGCTGAGCAAATTCAAATTGTGCTCTCGCGAGAACTCTGGATTTCCAGGGTACTTTTTTTCCATATCCTAGAAAATCTTTGCCCACTCTTTTATTTTTATTTTGGGTAGATTCATCTGTAAGAAGAAATAATGTGTTATTAACATTACTAATATTTTGTGAAATAGCCTTCTGCCTGTCTAGAAATAAGTACTTTGATCATATGGAAATTAAATTTAGCCTACCTGGCAATGATTGTGCAAACTGTACAGCAAAATTCTCTACATTTTAGGTTCGGGTGCGGGCTTCTGAATGCAACTTTTGTCCAAATCACGGAAATTGGAAAAAATAACGGAAATCACGGAATTTGGAAAAAAATTAAATGGAATTGGCCAAAATATAACACAGATTTCATAGGGCCCCACTTATGTTTACATTTTAATCATTTAAGTGTTTTCCATGGTTGTGTTGACATTTCTGCCTTTATAACTGAGGGGATTATAATCAGTGCAAGGTTAAATTTAAAACAAAAATGTTTAAATTTAATACTTTTTTCCTGCTCCTTATTCTAAATAGGTCATAAAACTGATCAATTATTATCGATATCGATCAATATGAAACACTTATATCGTGATAGATTTTTCAGCCATATCGCCCAGCCCTAGTATCAATCAGATGTTCATTGGCAAACTTCCGACAGGCCTGTACATGTGCTTTCTTGAATAGGGGGACATTGTGGGCTCTGCAGGATTTTAGTCTTTCACTGTAGTGTGTTACCAATTGTTTTCTTGGTGACTATTGTCCCAGCTGCCTTGAGATCATTGAGAAGATCCACAATGTAGTTCTGGGCTGATTCCTCACCATTCTCATTATCATTGCAACTTCACAAGGTGAGATCTTGCATGGAGCCCCAGACCGTTATTTTGTGTTTCTTCCATTTGGAAAAATCCCACCAACTGTTGTCAACTTCTCACCAAGCTGATTGGCGATGGTCTTGTAGCCCATACCAGCCTTGTGTAGGTCAAGTATCTTGTCCCAGCCTTCCTGGACAGCTCTTTGGTCTTGGCCATGGTGGAGAGTTTGGAATCTAATTGATTGCATGCTTCGGTGGACAGGTTTCTTTTACACAGGTAACAAGCTGGCATTAGGACAATCTCAGCTCGTTACCTGTATAAGAGTCACCTGGGAGCCAGAAATCGTGCTGATTGATAGGGGATCAAATACTTATTTCACTCATTGTAATGCAAATTAACAATTAATAACCTTTTAAAATGTGTTTTTCTGGATTTTTTGTTATTCTGTCTCTTACTGTTCAAATAAACCTACCATTAATATTATAGACTGATAATTTCTTCGTCAGTGAACAAACATATAATATCAACAAGGGATCAAATAATGTTTTCCCTCACTGAATACACCATCATTACATAGGCACTATACATGCCCATTCCTCCTTGCAAAACAGCTCGAGCTCAGTGAGGTTGGATGGAGAGCGTTTGTGAACAGCAGTTTTCAGTTCTTTCCACAGATTCTCGATTGGATTCAGGTCTGGACTTTGACTTGGCCATTCTAACACCTGGATATGTTTTTTTGTAAACCATTCCATTGTAGCTTTTGCTTTATGTTTTGGATCATTGTCTTGTTGGAAGACAAATCTCCGTCCCAGTCTCAGGTCTTTTGCAGACTCCATCAGGTTTTCTTCCAGAATGGTCCTGTATTTGGCTCCATCCATCTCCCCATCAATTTTAGCCATCTTTCTGTCCCTGCTGAAGAGAAGCAGGCCCACCACCATGTTTGACAGTGGGGATGGTGTGTTCAGGGTGATGAGCTGTGGTGCTTTTATGCCAAACATAACATTTTGTGGCCACACGCAGCTCCTACATCATCATAAAGTTTTTTGATGACACAACCATCCTAGGTCTCATCTCCAACAACGATGAGACTGCTTACTGAGAGGAGGTAAGAGCCCTGGCTACCTGGTGCCAGAGCAACAACCTCTCTCTCAACGTCAGCAAGACTAAGGAGATGATAGTGGACTTTAGGAAGCAGCAGAGGGAGGGTCCTGCCCCCATACACATCGATGGAGCTGAAGTCGAGAGAGTTTCAGAGTTCAAGTTCCTCGGTGTGTTCATCAGCGACAACCTCACATGGTCCAGACAGACAATCTC
>JACXGM010012432.1:0-16909 GCA_016801145.1 Umbra pygmaea | reverse complement strand
CTCTGAACATATCTGCCCCCTCCCTCCTCGGCCAGCTGCCTTGCCTCTGCATTCTGTCTGACCCGGTAGTTAATGATATGTTAATAGTCTACCAGCCCCATCTAGGTGGCCTTCCGCTGGGTTGGTCAATATCAGAGAGATCAGATCTCCCTTGTCAGGCCAGGATGGACGTCTGCCAAGACGTGTCCTTATCAAAGTTTGTCCTCTGAAAGGCAGAAGCATCAGTTACATTAAGTTTTACTCTCATTGTCTATAGAGAACATATGCGTTAGATGATCTCCTTAAAGGTTGCCTTTAATGCACTGTTACGTTCAAATGAATGTGGCTTGCCAGCTAAAAGCTCCATACAAAATCTCGATAGCACTCTACAGTATAATGCTTCACAGCTTTAGTGTTTGACACATATAAACAAAAACAAATTGTGAAATGTCCTTCTGGCTGGATTCCAATGGCAATATTCACTTTACATACCTTTGTATTGTGGCAGTTTTGATGTGGACCACGATGCAATCTTATTAAATGCATAATGTGGCCATAAAGAGTGTACTTTTCATTAAAACACAGTCGCTCACGTAGTTACTTCAAGTGACTTTCAGTGAATGAATGCATGTCCCAAGTCACAAGTGGGTATCTTTTACTCAAAAGGTGTGATGAGAAATATATGTAAAACAGCTATACGCTGTTCAAACAACAAACCAGTGTTTCATAAAAACATAATGCCCTATGCAGAATCTGTGTTCATGTGTTTAAAAAGTATGACAGTAAATACCTGTTTTGTGCTTTACAGTCTAAACACTGTGACTCACATGCTTCGATGGATGATTACCCCCTTAAAAGGGTTATTTATTATTAAAGAGTTGATTTTAAGTTATATAACTTAAGTTATATAATTAAGTTATATTTTGGGTGTCTGGGCAGGTGGACGCAGTCTTTCACCTAGGGGTTAGAGGTCATAGGTCAGAGGTTAGACTGAGGTGCCAAGCTGTGAGTGTGAACCCTGCCAACATCACTGTGTAGAATACAGGGTGCCTCAGTCCTGCTGCCAAACTGGGCATAAAAACAAACGTGGCATCACTCAGTCAAAGCAGACAGGAATGTTTTGTTTAAATAAATCACTTAAGAATCCCATCTTAATGTAACACATTTCTCCCAGAGAAGTTTGTCTCTGCTGTGATTTATAGCGCACTTTACACAGTGGTTAGCTTGTAAACAGTGGCCGTTTATCACCGCGCCGATGGAAGCTAGCTCCAGCTCAGCTTCTAGCCTCTCCAGAGGGTTGCTATTGCTGGCCGACAGATGCGAGGGGTTTTAAAAGGGAGCAGGCAGGACAGGGAGAAATTATGAGGCTGGGAAGGGCTGGGTTCTGGAGACCCCATGTGACAGGCGATGTGAGGGCTGTGGGGACGGATGATAGCATTACACCGCCGCAGCCCCCCCATCCTCTGGTCACGGGGTGGCAGAGTGTCACCGCTGCCTGGGTGCTGAGGTGTCCTCCCCGAGGGGAACAGAAATTAACTGACAGTCTGAAGAAAAGAAAGAGAACCACTGGCTGATGGCGCCGCTGCTATAGAGCCCCCAGCTCAGCTCTCCACTGGCTCTCATGAAACTGATATGAGTGTGTCATATCCTTTCCAAGGATGCTACAAGGATGGAGATGCTCTAAGTGGGAAACGCACTGTAAAGTCAAATCTACTGCTGACACAAACGATACACTTTGAATGTTATTGTTTAAGGACAGATTCTTATGCACAATCCGGGGAAATGTAATACCTCTTCTTGTGCTAAACATGAGAAATACAAATAAATAACAAAAATAAAAATCAAATTAAACAAATACATTCTCCTTGAAAGCCGCAAATAAATAATCGGAGGCCCCCTCTCACATAGAGAGAGCAATCAAAATAATAAAATATGGGTTTTCTTTGTCTTCTATGGATGTTAGGCAGTAAATGGGGCTTGCATTAGCTGTGTAACGTAAAGAAGAGCAATATAAATCTCCTTTTCATCCAGGCAGATGTGTGTGTTTGGAAAGCTGGCTGGTTGCAGCCAGGGCTCAGTGGGAGTTTGCTGTTGTCAGCTGCATATCAGCTGGCTGTAAATAGCCCCAGGCTGCCCTGTTGTATCGGGCAGTAGAGAGACTCCCTCTTTCTAGTTTAGGCTTTCTCTCCCTCCCTCTCTCTCCCTCCCTCTCTCTCTCTCTCTCTCTCTCTCTCTCCCTCTCCCTCTCCCTCTCCCTCTCCCTCTCGCTTCACACCTGCTGTTTCAGGCGGCTCCTTTAAAGTTGCTGGGGGAAAATAAATGGAAAACCGATCGCAAAATATGAAATACCCCTGCAGCTTGAGCCGCGACTCCGCCCACACCGCAACACGGTACTCCTCATTTTTATAAAGAGCTGATCAGATCAGCGATGGGGACATTGTGCAACATGAATGCCTTGTTGTTGTCAGGGTCTTTTGCCAGCATGGAAATGGAGGGAGAAGTCTTTGTTTTCCCTCCATCTATTACATTTATTAGACTGTGTTTCTTTGTGGTGTGCGCCTGTGCTTCGCTGCCCCTACACATTATCCAAGCCAGTGGGAGGGCAGAAGTAATTAACCTGAGTGACCTGGGTGTCTTAATTGTTGCCGGTTGGAGGCTGGGCACAGAAGAGAACAGATCGCTGTGCCCCCGTTGTGATCTAAGAGCAGGGCTGTATTTCGACATGGTACTGGACTAGAATGAAACAGCATAATGGAGTAGTAAAAACACAGTTTTGACTGGATGAAGTGTCTCTAGGAAGAAAAACACACATACTGTATATTGCATGGGCCTGGAATGGACCAGCATTCTGAGTAGAAAATGTTGCATCTTTTAGTGGACTTCACAGGGAGCCATGACTGCAGAATCCAGCATCACACTTTCCCTTGCTCCACCAGTAAAATCACAGTGCCCCAGGGCAGTGAAGAGGACCTTGCCCTGTGATGTCTTTGAGATGGAACGGTAAAACTGGTGTCCTGCCTCTGTGGTCCCTAAAGATCCGTTGACACATACAGTAGGAGTGTTAACCCTGGAAGAAGATATGGAAATATGTCTGTAAGAATACCTACCACCTAGACAGGGGCTAGTTTCCACCCTAATCAATACTGTTACTTACATCACATCACCATGGCAACCTGATCATTCCCAGCTTCCAAACGGGCTCACTCCACCTTTCTTTTCCCTCAGGTATTAACACTAGTAGTACTAGAGTGTAGAATTTATATAACTTGGTAAGTTCATTAAGAACAAATTCTAATTTCACAACTTGGGGGAGTGTCACATTAGGGTGGGGGCGCAATTAGATTAAACTGTCTTACTCTTGGACAGAACAACAGAGTTCTCACCTTGGTGGTTGGACGATTAGAACCAGGGCAGGGACCTTTCGGACACAAGTCAGATGCTACTGTGGTCTAACCACCAAGCCACCTTGCTGTCCCTGGAAAGTATTTGTGCTGTAGATTTTCCTCTCTTTGTGTGGACCAACTAGGATCTGTCTATTATCGTTTACTGTTAAACAGGGTTAAACATGTTACAAGCATCAGAAGAAATACCACCTTTACAGATTAGGGAAAGTTGGATTCTGTCAGACAGGCAGACAAATAGATAGGCAGACAGCAGTCTCACGCTCCAAACTCAGCTAACAAGTGTCTTTTTTCCCCCTCTTTCTCTCTCTCTCTCTCTCTCTCTCTCTCTCTCTCTCTCTCTCTCTCTCTCTCTCTCTCTCTCTCTCTCTCTCTCTCTCTCGCTCTCTTTCTCTCTTTCTCCCACAGTCCCTGGATGGATTTGTATTTGCACTAAACAAGGAGGGCAGGTTTTTGTACATCTCCGAGACAGTGTCCATATACCTGGGGCTTTCACAGGTGAGTGCATCAACAGTCAATTCCTTATCATTACTCCTACTTTTTTACACAGCTTTTTCTTTTGTTTATCAGTGGCCACTAGAAGATAATTCCAACCAAATGAGAGCTAATTTAAAATCTCATCAGCTTGTTGGCCTTGAAGTTAATTTGCAGCCATCCATTGCATATTTTATTAGAGGGTATTTTTCATGTCGGTAGTGTGCTAACAGGTCCTCACCTGCTACTGGCCAGTCAGGCCAGGACTATAATATGTCAATAAACATACTGAGCTGTCTTAGAGGTCAAACGGTAAGGTGGGTGACCTTGAGCTTTTTAATGGTTCTATTATACCTCATAGCTTTATCTCCAGGGGCAACAGACCGACTAGAGAAAATACACACACACACACACACACACACACACACACACACACACACACACACACACACACACACACACACACACACACACACACACACACACACACACACACACACACACACACACACACAAAGGTCTAACTAAAGAACACACAGTGCCCCTCTCCCAACTGAGACATTGTTTTGCTAAATTACAATAGATGTTAAACGACAATATAAAAGACGAAAAAAACGCAATCAGTTTGCCAAATTAAAAAATTGTAAATTGCATAGGTTCCAGACACATATATCTACAGATTAATTCAAGTAAAGATTGATTAATGATTTATATCAAATAATTGATTAATTGTGGAAGAGGTCCCTTAAGAATTGTGCTGCGGGATGAACTAGTTATCTTGTTAATGGTTTTATCAGCAGAAACAGTCAGTGTTGGAATGATAAAGTTAGTTTGTATGAGTTACTTGTATAATCTAACATGTGTACAAAGTGTACTTTTACCAACCCGGATCTTAATTGCTGTTTTACTTTTTAGCCACCTAATCTGTTTTTTAAAACATTGTTGCTAATTATTTTAGACATTAATTAGATCTAGGGGGTTTTTAAGCCTTTTTTCAAACTGACAAGGTTATGAATTTTATGGTGCCACACAGACAATCTCAAGCAGATTTATTTAAGTGGATTTTCATCCTCTTATTCAATGTCTAAAAATGCTCTGAATATCAAAACATAATGTTAATGAAGCCATTAGTTAGGACTTGCTGCGTAATTAAAGTCCTTTTCCTCTATCAAAGTTTTTTTTTAAATGTATTTTCATTCTTTATAGTAAAAGTTAATGTCTCCCACCTCTATTTTGATTACGACTTTTGGAGAAAAAGAGTCACAATGAGAAGGAAAGAAAGAAGGAGAGGCAGAGGGATAGCTGGTGGGCCTAATGGCCTTTTTCCTGTTTGGTTAAACATCATATAGTACCTTGAAATGAGTCCGTTATTACGGCAATTTTTTTAATAGCCTTTTGGACAAAGCCAGTCAATGTCCATTAATCTTGTAGTGAATAAGGCCAGAACCCTAACTTTGATCTGAGAACTTACCTGAAACTTTTTGACAGTATACTGTAATATTAGAAAGCTAAATCTACAATATGGATAATTGTTCATTATAAAGTCTGCATACTGATAAAAGCTGATGGTTAAGTCAAGAATAATAGTAATTGTTAATGGGAATCCTGATATTTATGAGCCTGGATACTAGCAAGTGTTGATAATAAATGCCAGAATACTGCTAATTGATGCTGGTAAAATTCATATATGGGATAGTCCAGGTTATCTGGAGAGCTGGGTGAAACCGATGGTCAGAATTTAAATTGTTCTTTTGCAAATGGCACACAAGCCTGTCCTCACCTGAGTTAATCACAGGTGGCTAAAGTCTATGTCTTTGTTCACCAGAAAAACACTTCTCATCTTTATTTGAATAATCAGTGACCAACTTTTAGGAAAGAGCCATTTTAGAAGGCTTTCTGTTTCAGTCATTTACTCAAGTCAAATAAATTATTATTTTTATGATAGGCCATGTACGGGAATGTTGAACAAGAGATAATGGTGGCTATTAGCCAAATTTGGTGTAATATTATTTGTATCTGCCTGCTAAAACCCCTTGCACTACCTCAGCGATTTAGCCGGGCTAATGGTGGTATTTAACCATTCTTTAGCACCAAACCTGGCCTGTAGCAGACAGAACAACACTGCAGGAGGGTCTTATTTGAACGAGACCCTCTGGTCTCCACTGGATGACTCACGTTTTGTTTGGGAAGCATTTTTATTTAGAACACAAATTTGTCTTTTAAGGACATTGTCTGTGTGCCAAATGGCATCCTGCTCCATATTCAGTGCACTATTTTGGTCCAGGCCCCACAGGGTTCACTTGAAAGGCCGTGCACTATAAACGGGACGGAGTGCCATTAGGGACTCACCCCGGTTGATCTGAACCCTGTCATAGAAGCCCCTGAAACCTTGATGTTGGCGCACAGTGGAGGTGTAGAGGTGTGACCAAACAGCTGTCAGGCCTGTAATTGAGATGTGTATGTTTGTTTTGTATACCAGATGGCACTGTGTGCTTAGGCTGATAGCTAGGAAAATAATAATTGCATTATTCCGGCCAACAGAATATTAACTTTTGGAACTCAGCCTATTCCAATTCCCCCCCACCAGTACAGCATATGCACTCGCCTGGACAAAATATCCAAGGAAATGGATACATCTGGAATACAGCGACCATCTGAGTTTTCATCTCTCTCAGAGGAGTTGAAAAGCAGCCCTTTTTTGTATTTATTTTAACCCGTTCCGAGCTCTCAACCTGGCAAGAATGTGCAACAGCACTCCAGTATTACAGGAAGAGCGAATTGAGAACCTGGGCAGGACCATATGCTTCAAACTCACTCTCCTATTGTTTATGTGCCCAGCTATGTGATTGAGTTGGCATATTTCCAATGCCTTTCCATCTCTGTGTGTTGGTAGGAGGGAGGTAAAGCCTCACACCCTCCTTCAAGAAACAAGGCCTGCCTTTTATTGCCAAGCGACACCAGTTCGACCTCGCTGCCCTTTCTCCCATTCACGTTTCGCTGCAAAAGGCTTTTCCAATTGAGGAGCTGGAATTGAATGTAGACATCTGCTTGGCTTTAAGTGACAGGGGCTGTGCACGTGTGTCTGCGTGCACACGGGGAGCGAGAGGGCCATTTGAAAGCCACCAGGAGCCTGATCCCTTCACGCACCCCACCAACCCAGACCCCCTCCCCTGCGGCGGGGCTGGATGAGGCTTCGGTGGCCCTCAGATCCCAGAGGATTCTTGGGCCAAGTAGGATGGAGGGGGAATATTGAATCTATTAGCATAAACGCCTGCCTGAATGTCTGATCACATCTTTGTGAGCCGATCAGTCCTTGCCCTCTTTTTATCCCTTGTGCCCTCACACACACACATTCCCTGTTCACACACACACACACATTCACGCCCAGTTCACACACACCCTTTTTACTCTCCTAGTGTCTTTCAGTGCTCCACAGATTATGCCTGTTCATAGCCTGATAAAAGATAATGCAGACTTTTGACACATTTGCCCTGCCAAATGAAACGGTTGAATAGGACTTGAGTCTTTGTGTTTGTTTGTATTGTGTGACTCAGTCAATGAAAGAACGAAATGGTCCGTTTTCAACGGCTTAAATACTCGCAGCATAGCTATTCTTGAATTCTTATTTCATTTAGTGTGCTGTGTATTTTTCTTTCGAAATATTTCGGCAAATTGAGGCGTTCGTTGTATTTCCCTAATAGTATTTTCAATTAAGTGTGAATCTGCACTGTGAGGAGTTTTTGCAAGGGGAATCAAGCTGCTTCAGTTAGTCCTCATAACCCACAGCCAACACGAAATTGACCTCTGTAGTGAATCCAAAACAAATGGACACACCATTATCCATCAACCGCTGAGGGGAAGAGCGCGTCAAGCCTCACTAAGCATATGGGAGGGGGATTTTTTTCCCCCTCTTTATTTTTAAATAGCATAGCAGGGCATGAATCCAAAATGTTACTAAATGGGTAATAAGCATTCTTTATTTATGATGTTGTGGGGGCTCCAGAGCTGAGGGAGAGGGCAGCCATTTGCATGAGGATTGCTAGTGATGGTAAAGGAGACAGGGCCAGGGAAAGGTCATGTTTAATTGAGCCACCTCCGTGAACCTGCTGGCCCTGTACATTCCTAAGCTCTGAATGAAAACAAGGGCAGGCCTGTCATTCCAGACAGTCCCATTCCCCCAGCTCTATCTGCACTGCTGCAGAATGTCAGCAGACTCCATATCTAGAACGGCCGTGAAACTAACACCTCCACCGTCAAATATGACAATGCTGTGTTACTTTGGGGTTCCTTTAACAAGGATATTTTACAGATGGTTATGGCCCTTCATATTTGGACAGTATTGAGACAGTAAAGTTAGAATTGCTACTTTTTGCTTTACACTCAAGGCATATTAATACATACATAAATCAAAGATGAATATGAGGCATGAGTACAGGCGGGATGGACGATGATCAATCGCATGCTTCCTCCAAGCACCTGACAAAGCCGCCCGATGCTTATCACACAGCTCGCTCAACACGGAAGACTCCAAACCTCTAAACACCCCAAAATCATTGTGTGTTGACAGTCACGAAAAACACCTTCTCAAATTGTACCTTCTTGAAAAAATTTGTACTATATATATACTAACTATGCTTTTTTAACTACATATAAATTGAGGGGAGGCGTTCGGTTTACTTCCTGATCTGTATTTGTCCCGCCCGTGAATCGAGATGATTGGATGATAAAAGTTAGTGAGTTCGAGAATACAACAGATTGCATTCTTCTGCTAAAAACATACATTTAGCTACATAACAAGAGTTGGATAGGGATTTTATCTTCTGCAATGACTAGTACAACTGATGAAATACCTGAAGAGCTGGACGATTTCAAATTTGATCAAGTGTTATTGAATGGTAATATCCAACCATACAGTGAGGAAGAATTACGGCAAAGTCAGGAACTTTATCAGGTAAATTAAGCTAGTGCTATGGACGTGGCCACCTGTGAACCCATTACAAATAGTGTGTGAAAGAATAATGCTCAATATGTTCCATATTTGAAAATCCAAGAGCGTCCCATGCGCTGCTTTCATGCAGAAAAATGCAAATTCCCTGCCAGTATTGTCCAATAATATTCTGCATTCATCTTGCCATCAATTTTCACAAGGTTCCCTGTGTCTTTAGAATCCACACACCCACAAAACACTTTGCTTCACAGTGGGGATTGTAGTCTTTTCACTATAGGCCGTTTTGACCCCTCTCCTAACATAAATCTTATGGTTGTGACCATAAAGCTCTATTTTGGTCTTGTCACTCCAAATTACAGTGTGCCAGAAGCTGTGGGCGTGTCAGGATGTTTTTGGCCATATTGTAACCAGGCTTTTTGGTGGCAGTGGCGCAGTAAAGGCTTTTTTCTGGCAACTCGACCATGCAGCTTATTTTTTGTTCAAGTATCATTAAATTGTGCTCCTTGATACAACCACACCATCCTGTTTCTAGAGCAGCCTGTATGTCTCCTGAGGTTACCTGTGGGTTTTTCTTTGTATCTCAAACAATTCTTCTTGCAGTTTTGGCTGAAATCTTTCTTGGTCTACCTGACCTTGGCTTGTTATCACAAGATCCCAGAATTTTCCACTTCTTAATAAGTGATTGAACAGTACTGTTTGGCATTTGCAAGGCTTTGGATATCTTTTTATATCAATTTCCAACTTTATGCAATTTACCTTATTATGCATGTCTTTTGACAATTCTTTTCTGCTCCCCCAGTATTTCTGTTCTCAGTATGGTTTACAAAGGAGCCAAACAACTGTGTGAAAATGAATGGCTTCATAATGAATGGCTGTGTGATAATGAATGGCTTCAATGGCTTCATATGAACAGTCCTTAGATTTTTTGCATGAAAAGTCATATTGTCAACACCAATGCCAAAATTTCACAATTTGTGCCAGGGTATAAACATTTCTGAGCACAACTGTAGGCAGGTAGTGTAACTCTAGAACGTCAAAATTATTGACAGATTTTATTGTTTGTGTTATCGTAACTGGCTGACTAGCTGAAGACATTGTCATGGGGGAATACGGGCACACTGCTGGGTGTAGCATTGGTTGTTGCTGATTAGCGTCCCATAGCATCTTATTTGTTTTTGCAATAACTTGGATAAATGCAATGTAAAATTGCAAATAATGTGTAACAGAATATTCCTTAATATGTACTGTACCATTTTGAGCAAGTTGACCTTTATTTTACCAGGCAAGTTGACTGAGAACATTTTCTCATTTGCAGCAATGGCCTGGGGAGAAGGAGGAGAAAGGGGAATGAATGAGCCCATTGAGAGATAGGGATGATTAGGTTGCCATGATTGTATGATGGACAGATTGGAAATGTGTCCAGGACACCAGGGTTAAAACCCCTACTCTTATGATTAGTGCCATGGGATCTTTAGTGACCACAGTCAGGACACCTGTTTACCAACTTATTTATGTCTGTTTCAACAGATTTGTGTTTTACCAAGAACAACTTTACTTTCAGACTTCCATCTCTCTTTTATGCGAGCAAAACCATTGTGACATTTGTCTCACAGGTGTTTCTGATTGATCAGGTGTTTCTCGTAGCATTGGTTGTTCACACATAACAGAGCTGTGAATGTGTACTCTCTGTTGCATCCTTTGTTTTTTCCTTTGTACTCGGCTCTTCTGTCAGTAGGCATAAGCCAACAATGAAGATTAGAGAGCTGCCTGTGAAAGTAAAGCAAGTGATTTGGATGCTAAAAGAAAAGAAGTACTCATTTAGAACCTTTGCACAAAAGTCCAGCACACCCAAATCAACCGTGAGCTTCTGGAACTGGCTCACCTATCATTATTGATGAAGTAATGCATGATGGTTGGAGCAGACAGACTTCAAACTAAACATTTTTGCTACCAATATACAGCAAAATGCCACCAGACACATTGGGTGGCACTTCACATAGGGAAATTACTTTAAGGACATTTCTATAGTTGAATTCTATATAAAGCTAGGGCGAAGGAACACCAAAAGGGTTGTTATTCTTAGAACACTCAGAAATGAAAGGTGAGAGTCTGTGCTCTTGATTCATATTCATCTTAGAATCTTATTTTCTGTACCTAGACTACCGGTCCGAACACCCAGGAATGTACATGCGTTTTGCTAGAAATTGATACCTTCATTTACCAAGGTGACATTAAATTAATCAGACATTATAGTCACCACATGATTAATTATGGATGAGCTATAGGTTTTATCATTGAGGTACAAATAATGGCTACTAAAAATCTTTGCCAGCAATTTCCAACAGCGATTTGTAACATTGGTAATGTCCTGAATATACATTTTAATTATTCAAATCATAAACAAGAACATAGTCACCCAATACTAACAGAAGACACTGTATAATGATATGCTATCTGAAATGTGTAATGTTCTGGGGCTGTTTTTCATGGTTTGATCTCAGCCCGTTAGTTCCAGTGAAGTTTCATCTTAATGCTACAGGACAGAAAGACATTTTAGACAATTGGGTGCACTTTGTGGCAACAGTTTGGAGAAGGTCCTTTCCTGATCCAGCATGACTGTGCCCCTGTGCATGTGCACAAAGCACGGTCCATAAAGACATGGTTTAATTAGTTTGGTGTGGCAGGGCCAACTCCATATTAATGCCAATCCAGTCCAACATCCAGAAAGGTGGGTGTAGAGAGGTGTACATAGAGAAAAACCCAAAGATTTTCAACAATGAGGAACATTAATAAATAAAGCAGAGAGGGCTTGGTGCAGTGTTCCCTACAAGCCCAGCAACAGAAAACATTATCAATTCACAACATTTAAATTGATAAATGCCCAGAGCCCTGCACTACAAGGGCACTTTGAAAAGCAAATAGCGACCTGGTGAAGAAATTGATTTGTTTTCCCTGAAAATGACTGCATGATGCATCATTTGACTGCGCTCTGTCCAAGTGCTTGACAGAGATAATCTGGCCAATCCCAGGGGTGACCTTATCGTCCACGGCAGGGCAGCTCTGTCTGCGCCTGTCTTTGTGCATGTCAAGGTTTCAGCGTGCAGCATCCTTCGGGGAGGACAAGTTTCCTCACTCTCCATCTTGATATTGAGCCAAGAAGCAGAGAGAGATGTGTGTGGTTTGAATGGTGGTGGAGGTGAGAGGCTAATCGGCCAGAATCAGAAATTCAACAGGCTTTCATTAGTAATTCTATTAATCAGTCAGTTATTCTGAACATTTTTCTGTCATAAACTGGATATTCATATTTCGCACTAGACAAGGGTTAGCAAACAGTCACTAGTGTAAAGAAAGAAACATACTGTTGTTGGGTTTTCAACACATTTCTGTGGTTTCAAGGTCAGAGTATGTGAAGAGAATATGTCTTTCAACTTACCATTCAGTACACTTGACTGATCCCATCCTGTCCTTGTTGTTTCATTTCCTTCTAGAATCCCACTTATAGTGAGGTATTGCTTTGTCAATGGTTCTGTGGCACAGTGAATAAAACATGATTGCTCTGTGAATCTGTCCATCGTGGAGGTTAGTCCCTCACTATCTAACAGCCAGTCAGGCAGCAAGGCAGTCAGCCAGTCAGTTAGTTAGTTAGTCAGTCAGCCGGTCAGGCCACAGCAGCATGAGTCTAGACGTGGGATTTAAAGCAGCTGTCAGGTAAATTTATGAGCTGGCCTCTTAATTTCCTCTTGTACTTTCATCCACTGTGTCTGGAGCCAACGGGACCTGCCTCAAATGACTCCCTGTTCTTGTAGCATTCCTGTAGGGTTCTTGTAAGGTTCCTGTAGTGTACTAGCGTTTGACTAGCTCTCTCGGCTCTCGTGAAGCAGAAGTAGGAAATATGCACTATGTAGTGAATAGGCTGCAATTTGGAACCAATATAAACCAGTCCATAATTGTGTTATATAAGGTATATTTATTGTATCATGTGACAAGTATTTTTGCTAACAAACAAAAGATTTACTGTATCTGAGAACTGTAGCCAGTCTGATGTAGGGCTGTAGCAATATGTGTATCGCAATCCAATATGCACTCCAGAGTCCGTTCGCCTGGCAACAGTGTGTAATGCCCGCAACACAAACTTGGATATTTCATTTCAAACTAATAGCGCTAGTTTTAATTAATTGCAATAAACATTGTGAATTCATTGTAAAGCTAGTGAATTGTAACCAAATGCAATTGTATTGACAGATTTTATTGTTTGTGTTATCGTAACTGGCTGACTAGCTGAAGACATTGTCAAGGGGGAATACGGGCACACTGCTGGGTGTAGCATTGGTTGTTGCTGATTAGCGTCCCATAGCATCTTATTTGTTTATGCAATAACTTGGATAAATGCAATGTAAAATTGTCTAAAGTCTGTTGTTACCCAAAATAGACTAATTGTAGCAACACATGAACATAGACCCACTACCTATCTATGAAATGAACAAACAATGATTATTATAATGAATGAGGAGCGCTATTATTTTGAAATGAAATATCAGAGTTCGTGTTGCGGGTATTATACACTGTTGCCAGGCGAACGAGCTCTGGAGTGCATATTGGATCGCGATACGCATATCGTTACAGCCTTAGTCTGATGCCAATCCCTGCTGTCATAATTGGGATTGACGACCAGAGGCTACAGTACCACAGCTTCAGTTTCAGTGTAGACCTACAGTACTACTCTATGTGTGATGTTTTAAATGTGCTAACACACAAATAGAGTTAAAAATGATTTGTTTAGCCATGAAAGCACCTAGCACCTAAGTGAACATGCCTTTTGATGTCAACAGGATTTTACTTTAATATTCCACTTTCATGGAGCTGTTTGTAAGAACGGTAGGATTTTCCCTCAAAAGTCCTAACCCCTTTTCCAGTCACAGCCCTAGATTTTACCCTAGTCACCCCAGCCCTAACCTAACCCTTGTCACAAAACTAGACCTAATCCCAACCCTAGCCCTGACCCCAGCCCTAACCTAACCCCAGACACAGACCTAACCCTAACCCCAGACACAGACCCAGCTTCCTCCCAGCAAACGCAGCCTCTGTCTCTCCCGTTACCTCTAACTGCTCTGTTGATACACCACAAGGCTCAGATTTATTCCCATCCTTCAGATCATCTCCAGACGGATAGGGCTGCTCTCATTTCATTTCATATCTCCTCTCCGATCCGTATTCATGTTGGAAGGCGGATTGTTCGGCCAGATAACATCTTCAGCGTACTGACTAACGATACCTTGCTCCTGGCTGCATTGGGTTTTTACACCCACCATCACACGCTCATCTGGATTGAGATCGCGCAAACGTCAGAATTGGGAACAGCTGGATTTGAATGTGTAAATAAAGCAGTAGGGATTATTAATTGTAAATAGGCTTCAATTGGTTTCATTTTCAGGGGAAATTATTGTGATTATCGAATGGGAACATTGGTGCCCATATGTTGTTGTGTAAGTGGATGAATAGCGCTATACGACAACACAGATCAAGTTAAATACCGCCGTTG
Source organism: Umbra pygmaea (assembly GCA_016801145.1). Taxonomy (NCBI): domain Eukaryota; kingdom Metazoa; phylum Chordata; class Actinopteri; order Esociformes; family Umbridae; genus Umbra; species Umbra pygmaea. Next base: position 2,568 of record JACXGM010012432.1, on the reverse strand, counting down.
AAAATGAACTTCACCCTGTAAATTGTGTAATTTCGATCCTGTGTTTGTGAGCATTTACTGCACGGAACAAACATGTGCTTAGTGTTTTTATGACTATTTTTGAAGGCGTAGACGTGTTGTTAAATGTAGATTCTGAAGCACTGGCACTACTAATAAGTAGCCATCAGGAATCAAGAAGGGTTTCATGTTAATTCTTTGAACATATAAAGAGAGTTGCACTAGAGTGTTTGATTTTCATTAGAATTTAAGCCAGTTGGGAGGAGCAGGTAAGCGGTTCCACCGGCACACTGGGAGTGGCAGCGAGTGCATAGGGGGTAGGCAGCAAACCAACAGATGAATGGACGAGCTGCTCTCTGAGAGGCCTCATATTTCACCCCAACGTCAGGCCCCCGGAGGGGGGCGAGGGACACTGGAGCTCAGGGTGGAGAGGTGACACCAGTTAATGCCAAGCCTCTCTCCTCTCCTCTGCTCTGCCCTCTCTAGCCTGAGGACAAGCTATTGACCGCCAGGCGGCCATAAAACATCTGGCACAGCAGACAAAGAGCGATGGAGTATCAGCAAATTACCAATGTGGAACATTTGAGCTTTTTGGACTATTAGTTGGAATGACAGTAGTTGTTGCATTACTAGTATTGTCAAGGCTTCTTCATCAGTATTCACAGCGTGATTAACAACATTGAATATACTGCAGATAAATTATCTTGATTTAACGACAACTCTTTTCATATTTTAAGTCGTAATTTATACTGAACTTAAAATCAGTAACGTTCTCCATTATCATTGGCAATTGTTTGCATGTTTTAACAGAGATTGTTGGTCATTAAAATGAGCATGATCTTTCTATTTCTCTGGCTGCAGCCAGACCATAAACTCAGTAATAACCTTTTATCACAAGCAGGCCTGACACTGTAATGTGACATTTTCACCCAGATTTTGCCAAAGAAAGAAAGAGCTAAAAGGCGTCTTGTAATCTCCCCATATATTAGGTTCTGGGAAGCCATCATATAAGATATAACAAGCTATGATGAGGAAGGGGAACTTTCCTTCTGAAGAATAATAGATGAGTCTTGACCCTCTCACAGCCGGAGCAAGAGTCACTAGTTCTCCATGTAAGCCTCCCCCATTCCAATTTATCCCGTTGGAGGATAACAGCATCCCCAAAGCAAGATGGGAGGGAGGAGGAGAACAAGGGTTACGAGGAGGAGAGAGAGTGGGGGAGGGAGGATAAGATGTTGACCGGCTAAGGAATAGGCCTTAACTTTGTCCGATCTCATGAAAGGTCAAAAATTGCCAATACAAATATTGAAATCAGAATTGTTGAGTGCATGCAAACTGTCAATGAATATGAAATCTTGTTTTACTTCTACTTTTTTCAAAAGCCTGGTGTTGTTCTGTACTGGCCGGTTGTGATGATCATTTGTTTAATTACAGCATAAATGGGAAACACAAGGGTCAAACGGTTGGACTTCATATGCTGGTATTGAGTTGGAGACTGAGGCTTACTCAATTTACCAATAAACTTTATCAGGGGAATTCGTCTGAGAGTCTGAGAAACTGGTTCGACTGTCTCCCCACATGCACAAGCCTGGAGAGTAAGTGTATACCGTGCAGACAACCCTAATTGTGGTCCCCATATTCACATTTACTGTAGTATGCTCCATGAATGATATTACAACAATTATCTGGATTTATTTACATGAGCTTTACAAATGAAGGCTAATTATTGTGTCTTAATGATCCCTCTTAGTGCGGCTACCTCTGCAACCCACACTACGCCGAGATAACAGAAGGGACATTTGCTTAGAGGATTTTGCAAAATGTCACCACCACTTTGTGCACAAGGATGATAACTTCATCCATCCATTATCGTGGCAAACACCTGCAATGTAGCACCAGAGGCCGAGGGGACGAGGAGCTAGATAATTACTAATGAATCAATATGGAGGGAGAGTTGAGGAGGACGGAGGTCTGAGAGAGATGTTCTCCCGCTCGCTCTGAAACAAGCTGGGTCTGATAAACCTTTAAAATAAGCAGGGAGGGAGGAGGGTGAGGTGAGGAACGGTGCTGGCACTCATCTGTTCTCAACATGGCAGCTTTGTTTGTTAGGCTCACTGGCTGCTGATATCTCTGTTTCATCCTTGGGCTCTATTTTCTTATGAATATATTAGGAGAGAGATAGAAAGTGAGGTGGAGGGAGAGCGAGGGAGGGAGAGATGTTTAGTGTAGGGGGGGGTTGCTCTGGCCTGAACAGACATCTGAGCTACATAATTTACCACACAACTGTTCTCCTTATATGTCCACCATATTCTTGGACAAGTTGGCAGCAAAGTGAAAATGGTATCATATGAGAGGACTATGCGAGACTTTTATTTTTATTTTTTTATTTAACCTTTATTTAACCAGGTGGGCACGGTGAGAACAATTTCTCATTTAAAACGGCGACCTGGCCAAGATAAAGCAAAAAGGTGCAAGTACAGACAGAGTTACACATAAATACAAATACACAAGAATTACACAAAGGGTACAGTAAGGACAAAAGATTAAAAAAAATAAAGTCGAAATACAGTT